>JAJPUD010005658.1:31719-79144 GCA_023553655.1 Myrmecobius fasciatus | reverse complement strand
ATATATATATATATATATATATATATATATATATATATATATATATAATTAAATTGCCTAGCTTAACTTCTGTAATCCTTTCTATCCCTTGTTTGGTTATGCGGTTATGAATTTTTCCCTTATTTGTGTGTCTTGAAAGAATATTTCTCCCTTATTACTTTATTTTTTTAAAATCATATAACTTTTTCTATCTAAATCTCATTCCATTTGGAGCTTATCTTTGTATGAAGTGTGGGATATTGGTCTAAATCTAATTTCTGCCAAATTTCTTTCTAGATTTCCCAACAGTTTTTGCTGATTAGTGACACTTTATTTCCATTAGTGAGTATTGAGTTTATTAAACATGAGGCTGATTACTGATTCATTTTCTTGTGTGTGATATACTTTATCATTGCAATGTTTGAACTATATATTTCTTTTCCAGTGCTCAAGGATTGTGATTATTATTGAAGTGTAATCTAGTTTGTGATCTGGTGCTTCTTTCCTTCCTAATTTATTTCATTCTTTTCCTCTAGATTTGTGACTTTTTGTTCCTCCAGATGAGGTAACCTTAAGAGGTGAAGTGAAGAGAAAGAATACTCAGGCATGGACAACAGCAAGCAAAAAAGCAAAGAATGTCTTTTGTGAGCAACAGCACATTGGACGGTGTAACTGTCATGGAAAAAGAATGAAATTTAAGAAGGATGAAAAGGTAGTAGATTGAGAAAACCTTTAAACATTAAGTAGAAGTAATAGGAAGCCATTGGAGTATATTAAGTAGAAGGTGGCAAAAAGCTATGTTTTAGGAAAATCATTTTGACAGCTGAGGAGAGAATTAGATAGAAATGAGAAGAGACTCTAGACAAATAGACCAATCAGACACTTTTTGCTTTAGTCTAAGCAAGAAGGTGATGAACTAACTATACAAGGGTATGAATGCATAAATAAAGAGAAAGGAGCAAAAATCTGTCTTTTCATCCTTCTATTTCCCACTTCCTCCAGCTGAAGAAAATATAGCATATTTCATGATTTTATGTGTCATCTTTGCAAAAGAGCTATTCTATTCTTATATCATATCAATTTTAGTATGTCTGATGACAAAATAAGTACTCTTCATGATATTTTAAAGATCATTGACAACAGCTCAGCCATAACAAACATTTGCTAATTTTTTTTATATCACTGGATGTGATATTAGGAGTTGCCTTATTAAATATATTTGGGATTTTCATTCCCTATTATCCATTTGTGTTATTTCTATTACAGGTCAAAGACCATTCTTCTTTGCAGAGAAATAGAAGCAAAATTTGAGTTGTTATACTAGTTCTGCAATCTCATCACCACCTATTATCTCAGCATCCCAAATTTAAGGTTAGATGGGAGCTCAATAGCTATCAAGTCCAATGCCTTCCTCTTTCAGATGCGGGTATTGAAACCTAGAGAAGTAAAGTCTTGTTCAAGGTCAAATAGGCAGGAAAGAGCAGGGCCAAATTTGAAGTTAGATCTTCTAATTCCAAATTTAGTGGTCTTTCCACCATATTCTGCTAGCTCCTGATATTCTAAAGATCACACAAATAATCATCCACCCCCAAAAGCAGTCCAATTTGCCTTTCCCCAATATTTCATTTTGAAGAACAATAACACCTTTTTTGCTGCCTTAGAATTCCTCACCAGTGTCAGCATTACAATGTTTATGAGCTTTGCTGTTGTTTTTTCAGGTCACACTACTCTTTTGCATTCATCTTTTATTAACTTCCTTATTTTATATGTGTCCTAAGAGCCTAAGTCTGTTGGTGAATTCCATGAATATACACCAGAATTTATTTAGGCAGCTCTCCCTTTCCTTCTCCTTGGAAGTTTTTTTTTTCTTTGTTTGTTTTTTTCCTTCAGAATTACATTTTTCAGAGCTTCTGAACTGACTTCTCTCTGTGGTTTTACACCATAAAAACCTACATATTCTTTTCTTGAACACTCCTTGAACCTAGGGTGCAAATCAGAATTTATTTACTTTTGATCCTCTTCTTTATTCCAAATTCTAAAGTAGAATGGATACTTTCCCTCAAGATTTCTATTGATTCCACTTCAGTATCCATTTTGTTTTTATCAGTCAATGTAAGGTCCAGAAAAGTACTTCTCTCTCATTATTCCTTTACTTTTTCAAGGATGAAATTGTGATCAAGATAAGCCAAGAATTTAATACTTTGCTTTTGACAAACAATGAGCCCTAATACATGTCCATTCAACTGAAGGCCATCATTCCTATATTATGCCCCTATACCAGATTTGTTATCTTTGTGTTGAACTTTTTATCAGCATTCTTCTTCTATTCAAGTAGTTTTATAGTTTGTATGCTTCCAGAACTATATTACTTCATCTTTTCTTTACATTCATCCTCCTCCAAGTACTTTTCATCATGCTTCCCCCTTCTAGATTTCCTGACACTAACCTAACTGCTTAATACATAATTCTTTTCTTGCCATCCTTTTATCTATTTTGTTCCTGTTGAATTATACTCTTTCAGAAGACCAAAACTCGGAATGAACTGAAACTGGTTATGACTGCTAAGGACAACAAAAAAAAATGAATGTTTTAGATCAAAGATAACATATGGTCATGATCTCTGTGGCATATGGGGGGATTATGATGAATAATAGAAATAAAGCAGAATTCCCATTTTGTTTTCTCTACATGCAAGATTCTCTGAAGACTGGAAATGTAAAAAAACAAAAATTATGGGGAAATTGAAACTGGAGTTAAGTAAGGAAATAGCAAAAGAACATGCAGATGCCCCAGATTAGCTCATTACAGAAAAAAAAAGACTACATTATTGGGTACTAAAATAACTTGTAAACACATTCTATGAAATTTTCTTTGTGATTTTTATGAAATAATGAAGAATGAGAAAGGCATTTTAAAACTACAGGTGAATAAGTGGCTTAATTTTTTAAGAGTTATAGACTAGTACATCTGACATTGATCCATACATAAATTCTAAAACATATTATAAAAGGGGTGGTTTTCAAGCAATTAGGTAAGGAACTGATGATCACTAAGAGCCAGTGTTGGATTATCATGAACAACTTTTTCCAGAATAATGTCCTTTCTTCCTCTCCTTCCCCTTTTTGGACAGAATTTTTAAAATGATAGACAAAGAAAATACCATAGATGTATTGTCCCTGGATTTCAGTACAATTTTGAGAAAGACATAAATCCTGTGGACAAGATGGAAAAACATGAGCTTGAGGTGTTTTCAGACATGGTTGAATAGCCAAAAGCAAAAAGTACAATAATTGTTGGATTTAAGGCCAGTCTTAAGGAAATATATGATATTCTGTATTCAGTCATATTCCAGTATGTTAAATAAAATAATTTAGTCCAAGTTCCTGCTTTACAGTGGGGCAAAGTGAGGTCCCAAAATATTGTACAGGGAATCATGCATCAAAAAAAGATTTGACTAGATAATATTAATGTTTCTTCCATTTCAAAGTTTCTTTGATTTTATTATTTTCTCCAAGTTCTTAAAGAAGAAGAGACCTAAATTGCTCATGTTTCTATATTGGATTATTTGCTGTCTGGGGTGGGGAGAAAGGAGAGAGTGGGGAAAATATGAAACACAGGGTTTTGCAAGGATGAATGTTGAAAATTATTTTTGCCTGTATTTTGAAAAATAAAAATCTATTTAAAAAAATAAAGGAAGAATAAAGAATGGAACTAGAACTAAATACCCTTTATAATGATTCCAAGTTGAAGGCAATTTTCCTTCACATTACATTATTTTTCTATCCCACAAAAACTAGTCAGCAATCATGCAATTTATGTCAAGAAGCAGCTGAATCCTAAAAGAAAAACAGAAGCAATATCAAGAGGAGTACTTTCAATTTTTAGTGTTTTAAATTCCAAATCCACTTCCCAGATCTAGCCTTGCTTTTTGCAGGGGGTAGAGGGATGGAGAATGGTGCTCTGGGTTCTTTTTCCTATGATGCATATTGTATATAACCTCATAGAACATAAGGAAATATGAGGAATGCTGACCATCATAATGAATATTCACTTTTTTTCTTTAAGGTCAGTAAGCATATTGAAAAGTATTTTGCTTAACCTGTCCATCCAGTTTAGCTAATAAATTGTGGCATATAAATGCTCTCAAATTAATCTGCTCATGGGTTTGTTTGTCTGGTTTTTCTTCTGAAAACAGGAGGTAACCGAAGACCAACAGTGTTCTTTTAGAACCCAAGGCAACTCTCATGAATTTCCAGGATCACTTTTTCTGTAGCTTTGACTCAATTTTATCCTTTTCTAGCCTGAAGGCAACTACTAAGAAGTCAAGTGATATAGTCTGACACAATCTCTTCTGCCCCTCTGACTCCAAATGCTAAAGGAACATCCATGTTTGATGAGTAAGATGGTGGAAGTTACAGACAGGAATTCCATTGGCTTATTTAGATTTCCACTTAGTGGGAAGTAATATGAAACTTTAATGGAAAATTTGCTAACAAAAATAAATAAACAAACAAAACTTCTGTTTAAATAAATGAAGTAGGAAACAGGGATGAAGATTCAAGTCAGAAGTTTATAGCAAGGAAACAGAATCAAAATACTTTCACAAAGTTGAAATGACTCAAAAACAGTCTCAGGGGAGAGGCTGAATCAGCAAAAGAGGCATTAACTAAAATCTAGTCTGTTGTAACTGATAAGAAGATAGTTTAAAAACAAGCGATCAGGGCAGCTAGGTGGCTCAGTGGATAGAGCACCAGCGCTGAAGTCAGGAGGACCTGAGTTCAAATTTGATCTCAGACACTTAACATGTTCTAACTGTGTGACCTTGGGCAAGTCACTTAACCCCAATTGCCTCAGCCAAAAAAAACAAAACAAAACAAAACAAAATAAGCATCAGCACAAGTAAGAAAGACAAACAGACTCAGGCAACCAGGAAGAAGAAAACCTTCAACCTGGGTCCAACTTCCAGATTTGATACTTACTCTGAAGTTGACTTTGGGCAACTAATTTACCTTCTTTAGCCTCAGTTACTTCATCTGTGAAATAAAAGGCTTAGACTAAATCACATCTAAAGTTTCTTGGAGCTCTAAATCCATGACTCTATGAAGCTGTCAGAGTCTTGGTCGCTCTTTGTAGGAAAGCTGACCAATAAAGATATCAATGGTGCCAAACCATAGCAAGACAGTATCTTTATTCATTTTAAAAGGCTCTGAGCTATTTTAATATTAGCACATTAAGCAGGGAACAGCTTAGATTTATGGATTTTATCACTGACTTCCTTTACACTCTTTGAGTCTTTTGTGATACATAAACAGAGACAAATACCAAAAAAGGGGGGTAAAGAGGGAAAGTTTCTACTTGTTACTGTAAATTCTTCAGATTTCTTGACCTCTTGGAGACTGAAATTTTGCTCAATTCCTGAAATACTTTTTTCACTCCCTTCATTAAACTTTTGATAGCTGATACATCCTTTCTGATTTAATGAACTTATTGTGTGTCTATATTTTTGTATCAACAGATAAAGCTTTTTTATAAACTGCTACAAGTGAGGATGAAAGTTATCATCAAGCTCTGCATTCTTTATATTCATTGGTTATTATAATGCAGTATGATTTCATTACATTAATGTACCACAATTTATTTAGGGGCTTCCCAGTCAATGTAGTGACTTTGTCACTACAACAAAAAAGGCTGAATGTTTTGGTGTTTGTAGGATCTTTCTACCTTTGACTTCTCAGGATCTATGCCTACCAATAAGATCCTTTTTTTGATTTGGTTTTGATTATTTTAAAAGGCGTTTTGATTATTTTAAAAGATAAGTTAAGTTGTTTTCTAGAACAGTTTAGCTGATTCTAACTCTTTCAACAGCACACTAATGTGCCAGTCCTTCCACAGTTCTTCTAACATTATTTCCCTCTTTTGTCATCTTTGCCAATTTTCTGGATGTGGGATGTAGCCACAGAGCTATTTTGATGTGCATTTTTCTTAGTATTAGTGATTTGGAGCAATCTTTCATATAGGTATTAGTAGTTTGTCATTCTTTGGGGGACTGTTTGTTTATATCCTTTCACTACTTTACCACCAGAAAATGACTCATAACTAGAATCTTCTAGCAGACAACTATGTGGGGATTGTGGATAGGGAATTGGAGTTGAAGTCAGAAAGACTTGAGTTTCAGTCCTGGTTTCCTAGCTATATGATTCTGAAACAAGTCACTTAACTTCTCAGTACTTTCCTTATCCGTAAAATATGGTTAATAATAGCACCTATTTAATACATTTGAGTTATTACTAGATACATTTAACCAAGTGAGTTCTCCCTTATAGAGGGTATAATTTAATTTTATTGTAAATGTTCTATTTTTGGACAATGAAATTTTGATCCATTTATGGCAGCAGTCATAATAACAAAATCTAATTTTTAAAATAGGGTAGCCTGAGGCATAGATATCTAATTTACAAATACTGCCCTTATTGGAAAGAGTTAGAGATGTAGATAAAAATTGTCATTGTTTAATATATAGAGAGATAGATATAGATAGTTTACCTAAAATGGAAAATACTTGCCTTAATGGGGGACAGGGGAATAGGAAGAGAAATTGGTGAGAATATTTTTTAAAGAAAAAAATATCTCATTTCCTGTCCTAGAAAGTTAGAAGTGAGATGTACCTCATTTAACTGCCTGGATTTTTCTTTTATGTAGTCACATCTCCATCTGCTGGAAATTTAGGATTTTTACCCCTAAAGGCTTTTGATGACAAGTAGCATGGCATTGAGAAAAGGCAACTACCACGATAAATGGCAAAGAAAATGTCTTCTTCATAATTTTTTTTGTTTTAAGAAAAGTCATTCTCTACCACCAAGAATATAGTGGTGGATGTGGCATGTGTTTAGTAAATGTCACCCTAAGCAATTACATTTATTCTGTAAGTTTTATATTGGTTGTGCAAATTAGCATGTACCTACAGGTGTTTGACTTAGGATATTGCTCTGTTATTTAGTGGGCCCACAAACAATAACAGCGACTTGAAAAATCAAGTACAAGAAAGTGAAAATTATGGAACAAAAACTGAAAATATTTGGGAATGGTTTTATTTCAGAAAGTAGGTCAGTAGACCTATGCTATTCTATATGACTCAGTTGATTAGGGTAGGGAGAGGGATCGGATCTGGGATTTTATTGGTTTAGGGAACTCCAAGAAGAGGAAAGTACCTCTACAAGATAGATTGGCACTTTCTATGCAACTTACAGGAGTAATGTTGCCTAGGTCAATAAGAAGTTAAACGACTTACCCACAGTCACAGAACCAATGTCTGAAAGGTAAGCCCTGAATCCATTTATTTCTGACTCTGAGACCTGCTCTTTATCCACTACACCATGCTGTCACTACTACACAGCTAAGCATCACTAATTTTGACTCACTCAAGATTTGCAATTTGCTCTTTGGAATATCCTCAGAGGATATCCAAGCCAGAAACCTTGCTAGTGATGTGTCCTCCTAGAGAAAGGGGCGGATAGGATTCCTCCTTGCCAGCTGCTGTTGTTTTAATTGAAAAATATTCACTGGTCCCCAGTCAGAGAGAAGGCAAGAGGCAGAGACAGATCTATGGCAGATAGAAAAGAAATCCAGTCGCATTTAAGCCAAAATGAGTCTCTTAAATATTTGATTTTCTTTCCAGTCCCTAGACGTGATTTTATTTGGAATTGGGCTGAAAGGAGACAGCTTGTAAGTAACTGGAGAAAGTGTTTACTCAGTGAATTAGTTCAGGTTTCATTGTGCAGAGGATTAGAGCTTCAGCAGTGACTGAATCTCCATTTCAAGTTAGAGTGGCTCACTATTAGCTACCTCTGGGGCAGGACTAATTATCATAGGACTTAGGCCATTAAAAGCTTTAACTACTAGTGCTCTCTTCCAGGACTGGATTAACTATTTGCCTAAAGCAAACTGTGGAGATAACCATACTTCCTAATGGTCTGTTTTGATCTCCCTTCTCTTTCCTCCTTTAGTTGACTGAGTCTTGTTGCTGGCTCAGTTACAATGAATCAGAATTGTGATTTTGAACTGTCAAACACTTTAGCATTCTTGCCACTAAGACATGATTGCTAAGCATTGCTAAGAAGACATTTTCTTTTTTCAATGCAATGTGGGGGCTTGAAGGCAGAATTCAGGAAGAAAATGCAGTGCCCAGAGAAGCTATGTCTTGAAATGAGAATGCCTCAGGGAGAGATGGACTCTGATATCAAAGGATAGCTCCCTAGTGAGAGAGGCAGGAATTCATTCTCAACCTCCCCTTTCACAAGACTCTAGGGATATAGCCACTCCTTAATAACTAAGAACCATCTCTTTCCTCCCACCCCATTTTGTGTTTAGATGGAATGGAAAGAAGGGGTATGAGTGAATATTAAACATAATCTTAATAGTGATGATGATGATAATGCTATGAGAAACAGTGTGCAATGATTTTGCAGTCAGAAAGAGCCTGGTTTGGGGTCTGAGTTATGAGTTATGAATGCCTTATCTGACACATACTGGCTTCATGACTGGGCAAATCAGATGACTTCTCAGTGCTCTGGAGGACTCTCTAAGACTATAATTTGCAGAGAAAGCATCTACCTGCTGCAGATTTAAAGGACTTTCTTCTTCAGGAGAAATCATATGTCCAACTGCTCTTTACAATCCTTAAAAATAATAATAAAATAATAAAACATAAAAATAAAACTTATTATTAAATATAATAATAAAATTATAAAATAAAGATGGAAGGGACCTTAGAATTCATCTTTTCTTCTTTTTTCTTTTTTGTTAAAGCTCTTTATTTTCAAAGCATATGCATGGATAATTTTTCAACATTGACCCTTGCATAGCCTTGTGTTCCAAATTTTCCCCTCCTTCCCTACACCCGCTCCCCTAGATGGCAAGCAATCCAATATATGTTATATATGTTAAAATATAGTAAATCCAATATATGTAAACATATTTATATAATTATCTTGCTGCACAAGGGAAATCAGATCAAAAAGAAAAAAAAAGATTAAGAATATAAAATGCAAGCAAACAACAACAAAAAGAGTGAGAATATTATATTCTGATCCACACTCAGTTCTCACAGTCCTCTCTCTGAGTGTAAATGACTCTTCATCACAAGATCATTGGAACTGGCCTCAATCATCTCATTATTGGAAAGAGTCACATCCATCAGAATTGATCATTGGATAATATTGTTGTTGCTGTGTACAATGATCTCCTGGTTCTGTTCATTTCACTTACCATCAGCTCACGTTAAGTCTCTGTAAGTTTTTTTACAATCATCCTGCTGATCATTTCTTACAGAACAATAATATTCCATAACATTGGTAAACCATAACTTATTCAGCCACTCTCCAACTGATGAGCATCCACCCAGTTTCCAGTTTCTTGCACTACGAAAAGGACTGCCACAAACATTTTTGCCCATTTTGGGTCCCTTTCCAAAATTCATCTTTTCAATGTCCTAATTTGATAGATGATAAAACTGAAACCTAGATGGGTTATAAACTACAAGTCAAGATCATAGCAGAGTCAAGTCAAGAGACTTTTTGATTTCCAGTCCAGAATCATTTTTCACATTCTCTTTATAAGAACTCATTTATATGGTGCTTCCTGGATATCTCATTTAACTCACAATATCACCTGATTGAGAGAGGTTGCACAGAAGTTACTTCTGTTTTATGGATGAGGCTCAAACAGTTCATGAATGACTGAGTTGTGACTCAAACCCTGGTTTATATGTCTTGTCTTCAAGTTCAATGCTTTTTCTATGCCACAATGTCATTTGATTCAGTTGTCACATGAAAACCAGTGGGCACTAGTTTTTCAAGATGCTGTCAATAAATTTACAATAGTAAATTGAAACCACCAAGCTTTCTCATTAGAACCCCCTGAGTGCCTTTTTCCAAATTGTAAAGACCATTTTTCAGAGTCTGTGGTCATCTGTACTACTGGCAGAATTTTACTACAACATTTATTGAATTTAAGAATTCATTCAACAATTCTTAGACTGATTCTCTGGAACATGAATGCCCTGGCTGGTTATCATATCAGGCCCTGTAAGATTAATGTAGAGGACTCAGTGTACTGGTTCTTTGGACAAAGATTGAAATCATAAGCATGGGAATGTTAAGTGTTCTGATCAATGTATCTGTGCTCATATTGTAATGCACGACAGATTCAAATACACATGAATTCATGAATCATTCATTTGTCAAATTTGTTTATATGACTATATGAAAGATAAAGATTTAGAATTACTTAGATCGACTATTTGAGAGGTTGTTTTTAACTCTCCTATTCAGTTCTCATACAACAAGAAAGAGGAGGAGGAAAGGAGAAAAAGAGAAGAAGAAGAAGAAAGAGGAAGAGGAGGAGGAGGAAGAGGAGGAAAGGAGAGAGGAAGGGAGGAACAATATACAGAAGAAAGGAAAGAAAGAAGAAAGGAAAGAAAGAAGGAAGGAAAGAAGGAAGGAAGGAAGAAAGGGAAGGAGGGAGGGAGGGAGAGAAGAAGGGAGGGAGAGAGGAAAGAAGGAAGGGAGGAAGGAAGGAAGGAAGATGGGATAAAAGTACAAAGAATGAAACAATCACTACACACATGGTGTCTAATGGGGAAGAAGTACATATACAAATATGTACATCATAAATATAAAGTGAATAAATTTTAAAAATATGCAAAAGAGTTAAATACAAGGTTGTTCAGGAGGGAAGGTACCGGCACTTGGGGGAATCAAGAGAGTAACTATGCAAAAAATAGATCTAACAATTATAAAGTAAAATGCAACCCAATGGACAACACAGGAAGTTAATGGATTGAAATGAAAATTCATAATATGCTATTTCATTCATTTAAAGAGTATTTATTAAATATCTATTGTGTGTCAAGTACAATGTTAAGTGCTTCAGAAAGACCAAAAAATATTAAGTATGAAAGGCTGCTCTAAACTTTATTGTGCTTCTGCCAAATCACAAAAAGCAGAAGTGAATTTGAATTAGAAAGTTTTACAGGAGACAGAAGAGGAATATTATGTTATGCTACAAGGCTCTTTTCAAAATTAATTTGTCACAATGACTATAATAACGTACATGAAAACAACACTCACAGGCAGTTGAATTCTGATTAATTGTATTGACTAGTATCTTGAACATGGAGAAATGATGATAAAACACACCTCTCTCCTCTCATTACAAAGATGGTAAACTACGAGTGTGGAATGTGGAATATGTTCTCAAATGGGGTCATGATCACAGTCTCTTGATTTTGAGACAATGGAAAAATGTTAAAGGAATATTAAGGAAGAATGAAAGTAAAAGGCAACAATAAACTTAAAAATGTTATTACATATATATATTTAAACATGCATGCACTTAAGAATTATGCAGCAAAGTTTTTTTTTAAGTGTCCATTGTTGCTAGAAGAAATAGATATAAAAACAATAGTAGAAGTTTTTTAGCCTACCAGTACCAATATATAATAAATCCAACAGGACGATAAATAACATTCTCCATTTTATCCTCCTCTCACCTGTCAAATTGATCTTCCCAAAATGCAGTTCTGACTATATCAGCTCTCTATTCATTAAACTCCAGTGGCTTCTAATCATACCTGGAATCAAATATCAAGTTGTTTGGCATTCAAAGCCCTTCATACTCTGCCACCTTACTCATGCCCACATATTCTGTGCTCTAGTGACTCTCAGCTCCTTGCAGTTCTTTGAACAAGAGGACATTTTGTCTATCAGTTGTGGGTATTTTCTCTGACTATTCTTTATGCTTGGAATCTTCTATCTTCCTCATATCTACCTTCTGATTTTCCTGTCTTACTTTTCAGAGCTAAAATCTCACTTTCTATAAGATGCCTTTTTTGATTCCTCTTGTTGCTAATGCCTTATCTCTGCTCATTATCTCCAATTTATTCTGTCTATTTTTGGTCATTTTCCTACAATTAAACTGAGCCAAGACTGCCTTTTGCTCTTTTTTTTTTCATAATACATGGTAGGTGCTTAATACATGCTTGAGTATTGACTCACTAATTGACTAAAAATTATGGAGATAATTTAATTGAGTAAGCAAAGTAAGAATTTTCTTTTTCAATGTTTACAAGATTTAAATCTAAATTTTCTAGTCACAAAAAATACTGGTTAGTATAGAAAAAGAAAATCTAACTAATAGATTTCTAGATCATAATGCAGTAAAAATGTAATAAATATTGACATAATATATAAAACATGAAACAGAGTACTGTGGACATTTTTTAAATGACCTGTTTGAGTGAAGGAAGAAATTATAAAATGATAACAGATTATATCTGATGAAATGACAGTACAGAGACTGCATACTAGTTTCTTTGGTGTACCTTAGGTATATAAACCCTGACTTGCAGGGATCTGGGAGTAAATTTCACTTGTCTGTAATAGACATGCTGAGTTATTTCATATATGTGATTACTCTTTCCCCAAAACAAATGCCATCCTTCTCCACATCTTAGTGTTTTCATCATTTACTTTGGCTAAAAAAATAATTTACTATATATTTGTTGACATTCTGCTCTTATGTCAGAACTTGGACAACACATACATAGTCTGTCATGGACATGAAATCCTTCCAGCTTCAAAGAACCTGGCAGTGATAACTTTCTGAAGCTATAGCCTTTGATAATATCAGACCAGGACTTTCATAGAACAGGAATTTTTATTTTGTGATAAATACTGTCAACAAAAAGACTAGGACTTTTTTCTAGGTCACACACAAAAAAAGGATGAAAAAACAAAGAAAAAAGTTGTGTGTGTGTGTGTGTGTGTGTGTGTGTGTGTGTGTGTGTGTGCATATCTTTAATCTGGAAGTTCCCTTTAATGAAGCAGATTGTATCCCATTCACATTGCCCTAACTTTGTCCATGTCCTTCCAAAATAAGGTCACAGTAAAGGGTTAATCACTCAAGGTATAAGAGATTTTATTTCTTCTTGCACCACAAGAGTATTAAGAGATAATTCATGTCAAGGTTAGGGTATGACAAGTATAAAGTAAAAGAAATATTGAGATTTTATAAAAAATCATCAGAACAACTGAGAGAATAATCAACTGTCTGGAGGCAATTTAAGTAGGAAAGCTACTAGTAACTTTACCTGGTAGTAGTTCTGAGAGTCCTAGATTCTCATACTCAGAAAAATGAAAATTCTAGAATGTTGGTACCTTCTCAGATTGTCCTACCTACCAGCAGGGCTTTCTCCTTTAACAACTATCCTCTTGTTTAAATTCCAAAACACATTTCATTTTTAGAATTCAATATTCGGGCCTAAGGAGAAATAATCAGAGTCATATAATAATAGAATGTTAGAGTTGGAAGAAAATTTAGCTAGAGATCAGAGAGTGACACTCCCCCCCCCTTATTTAACAGTTGAGGAAACTGAGGCAAACAGAATTAAGTGATTTCCCCAGGGTCATACATCAAGTAATTATCTGACACTGGATTTGAACTCAGAAAGATGAGTCTTCTTGATTCCAGGCCTTGTCCTCCTGGCTATCCAGGTAATGACTAGGATGTAGTAATTAGTGGCAAAGAACAAAGACAAATTTAGAATCCAGTCCTCTAAATTCTGAATTCATTAGTCAAAAGCTGCCTCCTTTGCTTCATTTTCTCTCCTACAGTTTTTTTTTTTGTTGTTGTTGTTTTTGTTTCATTTTTTTGTTTTTTGGTTTTTTTGGTTTTTTGGTTTTGCCTATTCAAAATGTTAGGAAAAAAAAAAAGGTTTACCTTGCCCCCCAGCCTTCCAAAAAGGGGGTTTGGGTGGAAGGAGAATGAATGATATGAGATGGCAGAAGTTTAAATTGTTACTAAAAAAATAAGTTTTTGTGATGGTTTAAAAACCCAGAACAAAAACAAACAGAAAAACAAACAAACAAACAAAAAAACCCCAGAAGGGTTAAAAACCCAGAACAAAAACAGAGGTGAAAGAACCTGCTGGTCCCTTCCAACTATTGGTTATTTTCCAAAGGATTTGATTCAGCTCTGTTATTTTTTGGTTTGGGCAGGTAGGTGGCACAGTGTCTGATCTAAGATCATGAAGGCTCATCTTCCTGTGTTAGAATCTGACCTCAGATACTTAACTAGCTATGTGACTCTCACCAAGTCACCTAACATGCTTTGCCTCATTTCCTTATATGAAAATGAACTGGGAAAATAAATGGCAAACCATTTTCATTTCTTTGCCTAGAAAATTTCAAATTCTGTCACAAAGAATTGTGCATGAATAGATAGCATCTCTTGTCTATATGTATTTCTAGAGTAGAGGGGTAACTTGTTTTATACCTCTTAATAATTTCTATTATTTTGTTCTTTGACCCATTCATTACTTGGATTTCATTGTAATGTCTTCATTTCAGTCTGTATATTTTGTTTGTGGCTCCTGAACCAATTACTATTTTTTATTTGTGATATTTGCATTGTTTTTTACAGCACATTATTACATTCCCTCCTGTCTTCTCTGCTGAGTATAGAATAGTCTTGTATTATTCAAATTTTCTTTCTTTTGCATTTGAACATCTTTCACTAGGTTTTTGGCAGAACTTGTTATTTCTGAATTAAATTGTTAAATTTAACTACAAAGTATTTTTGAGATTTGCAGCCCCATTAATGTTGTTTTATTTTCTAGAAGCAATCTATGAATTCTTTAAATTAATATTTCATTTTCCAGGTTCATAAATTCTAGACAACTTCCTTATATTGCTCATTACATTATGGTGTTCAAGAATTCCCCCCATTTCTTGAGTTTTTCTGGGAGACCTATAATTTTTAGATTGTCTCTCCATATTTTATCTTTAAGATAACTATGTTCTGTTGTAGAGAGAGCATATTTTATTTTGATGTCATTAAGGGTCTTTTTACTTCTCTTCTTCTATAATGCCCTTCACTTTTTTTGTATTTTCATTCCCAAATAATTGTTCTTTTATTTCTTTACTGAGGCATACTATCACAGATTCAAAGCCATTACTTATGTCCAATATTCTCTCCATTAATTGTTTTCTGAAGAATGCTCTCAGAATTCTTATTCCTCTTTTAAAACACCCAAAACAGAATGTGGTAGTTCCATGTTCTTTTCAAATTCTTCAGGTTTCTCTATATCATCAAGTGCTGAATTATTTTTCTTTGTTTTCCATTTATTTATAATATATAATATTATATTATAAAATTTATTTTTTAAACTCATTTAGGATATCAGAGGATCATATTTTCCTTCTGTTGTTACTATTTTCCCTATTCATTTAAGTGTTTATATTAAAAATAATTAAATTGTCTTCTTCCTGAGATCTTTGAAAATTTCAACCTTTTGTTCCCCTCTGATGATGGTTCCCCTGAAATCTGGATCTCAAAATTTATTAGATTATTCCCATTTTGGGCAATTCATGGTTCACCAGTCAAGGTTTTTGACTCAGGTGGAATAGTGTATATAGTGTCAGATCTAGAGTCAAGAAAACTCATCTTCCTGTGTTGAAATCTGACTTAAGACACTTAATAACTGAGTGACCTGGGACAAGCTGCTTAACCCTGTTTGCTTCAATTCCTCTTCTGTAAATGAGATTGACAAGGAAATGGCAAACCATTCCAGGACCTTTACCAAAAAAGCCCCAAATAGGGTCACTAAACATCAGGCACAAATGAAACAAGTGAAGCAACAGGCACAAATGAAACAACCAAACAACAACAACATTATATACCTGGTATCTAGGTTTCAGTTTTATACCATACAAAAATCATTCACCCCCAAATCACCCAAATCTTGATTCGTTGGATTACCTAGAGTTTATTTACAAGTTTTCTATGAAGTGGATTCTTATGTTCTTGATTCACCCCAAATTAATTCTCATGGACTATCTTTCCTCTAAAACAGATTCTTAATCTTGGGTCTGTAAACTTTTTAATGAATATTTTGACTATTCTTTCAATATAATTGGCTCTTTTTATAATCACACATATTTTCTCTTATATATTTTTTTAAAAAAGAAGTAATTGCCAGACTTCTAAAGGCATCCATGGCACAAAAAGAGTTAAAAGCTCCTCCACCAAAACTCTCTCTATTCCTTTTGAAATTAAGTTGGAAGTTATGGGAGCCAAGATGGCAGAGAACAGACACAACTCTCTGTGACTTCCTCTGACCTTCTCTCAAACCAACAGTAGATTAAGCTTCTAAACTGATTTTGGAGTCAAAGCAACCCCAAATATTTGTAGTGCCACACATTGACAGAAGAAGTTACTTTGAAAGAATGTCAGAACAGGTCTGTTTCAACTGGCCAGAGGGGAAAGTGTGCCAAGTCCAGACGGCAGCATGGAGAGACAGGGCAGGAAGCTGGGGCCAAAACTCAGACCATTGCAGTTTCTAAGAACTTGAGAAGCTTCTGTGAACCTCTTAGGCCACTCTGCCCTAGTTGCAAGCAGGTGGCTTGGCAGATTTGCCTTTTGTACAAGGTAAATTGTAAACAACTGAGTCCCCGAAGAGCTGGACCTAGCTGCAGACCTAGCACAGGAAATCAATCGGCAGAACTGCCCCAGGGCAAATTAAAGCATCTGTCTCTCCTTTGCTTTGAACAGACATTAAGCCTTAAAAAATGAATAAAAAACAAACAAAAAAAAATCTCTCACCGTAGATAGCTTTTATGGAGAGTGAGAAGAACAGACCACAGATCCTGAGGTGCCTAAAGGTAAAGCAACTCCAGAGGAAGCCACAAAGGGAAACATGACCTGGTCCCCATTTCACAAGGCTTTCCTGGAAGATTGCATAAAGAATTTCAAAAGAGAGTTAGAAGAAAAATGGGGAAATGAAATGAGATCATTGCAAGGAGGAATGGAGAAAGCATATAATGCCCTACAAAAGAGATATGAAAAGACACCAATTCACTGAGAAACAAAATTGGTGAAGTAGAAAAAGAGTGCAATGAGCAAAAAAAAATCAATTGGCCAATTACAAAAAGAGTTTAAAAGGTAACTGAAGAAAATAATACACTAAAAATTAGATTTGAACAAATAGAAGTGAATGAATCAATAACACCAAGAATCAGTCAAACAAAAACAAATTAAAAAATAGAAGAAAATATGCAATATCTCCTAGGAAAAACAACTGACCTGGAAAATAGATCTAGGAGAGACAATCTAAGGATTATTGAACTTCCTGAAAGCCATGATGAAAAAAAAGAACCTAGACACCATCTTTCATAAAAGAAAACTGTCCTGATGAATCAGAAGGGAAAATTGGCATTGAAAGAATTCACCCATCACCTCCTGAAAGAGACCACAAAATTAAATCCCCAAGGAATATTGTGGCTAAACTTCAGAACTATTGCACCAAGGAAAGGATATTGCAAGCAGCCAGAAAGAAACAATTCAAATACCAAGGAGGCACAATGAGGATCACCCAAGGTCTATCAGCTTCCACCTTAAAAGATTGAAGGGCCTAGAATCTGATATTCAAAGGCAAATGAACTTGGAATGCAGCTAAGAATAAGCTATTCAGCTAAAATGAGCATTATCTTTCAGGGAAAAAGATATTTAATGATATAGGTGAATTTCACCTATTTCTAATGAAAAGATCAGATCTGAAGAAAAAATTTGACCTCCAAACACAGAACTCAAGAGAAGCATAAAAAGGTAAAAAAGGGAAGAACTCTTGAGAACTATATTTCTATTATGGGTATACTTAGAGAATGTGGGTATAATTTGATTTTATTTTGATGATATGAAAAAGAAACTAGAGGTAGAAAGGGGATCATACTGGAAAAAGAGGAAAAAGGAGGTAAAATAAGGGAATTACATCTCTTTTTTTATTAATACTTTTTATTTGCAAAACATATGTATGAGTAATTCCTAAACATTAACCCTTACAAAGCTTTCTGTTACAAATTTTCCCCCCTACTCCCCACCCTCCCCTAGATGGCAGGATATCCACTACATGATAATCATGTTAGAATACTTAAGAAATCGAATATATGTATAGTTATTGCATCATTTTTTGTGCAGGATAAATCATATCTACAAGAAAGAATAATCTGATAAAGGAAATACAATGCAAGCAAACCTCAATAGAGAACATGAAAATGTTATGTTGTGGTCCACATTTCACATCCCTCTCTCTAGGTGTATATGGCTCTCTTCACCGAACAATTGGAACTGGTTTGAAGCATTTCATTGTTGAAGAGAGTGATGTCCATTAGAACTGATCCTCATATAGTATTGTTGTTGCCGTGAAAAATGATCTCTTGGTTCTGCTCACTTCACTGAGCATTAGTTCATGCAAGTCTCTCCAGGCCTCTCTGAAATCGTCCTGCTTGTCGTTTCTTACAGATGAATAATATTCCATAACATTCATATACCATAATTTATTCAGCCACTCTCCAATTGATGGGCATCCATTCAGTTTCCAGTTTCTAGCCACTACAAAAAGAGCTACAAAAAAACTACAAACATTCTTGCACATGTGGGGCCCTTTCCTTCTAAGGGAATTACATCTCACAAAGAGGGAAAGAAAACCTATTATAATTGAGGGAAAGAAGAAAGGGGGATGAGCATTGTGTGAATCTTACTCTCATCAGATTTGGCTCTAAGAGAGAATATCAGACATACTTGGTTTCACACAGAAACTTTTCCCACTTTATAGGGAAGGGGAAGGGAAATGGGGAAAAGAAAGAGAAAGACTAAGAGAAGGGAAAATAGAAGAATTAGGGGAAAGGTGTAAAAAAGGGGAAGGGGCTCTAAAGAGGGAGGACTGTTTGAGGGAGGTGGTCATCAAAAGCAAAATATTGGGGATGAGGGAAGGGAGAAAGGAAAGAGAAAAACATAGCCTTGGGTAAATAAGATGGCAGGAAATACAGAATTAGTTATTTTTAACTATGAATGTGAATGGGATGAACTCTCCCATAAAATGGAAGCAGATAGGGTGGATTAAAAACCAGAATCCTAAAATATGCTTTTTACAAGGAATACATCTAAAGCATAGGGATACATACAGAGTGAAGATAAAGGACTGGAGCAGAATTTATTATGCTTCAGGGGAACAAAAAAAAAGAAAGAAAGCAGAGGTAGCAATCCTGATCTCAGATCAAGTAAAATTAAGATCTAATTAAGAGACAAGGAATGAAACTATATTTTACTAAAGGGTATCATAGATAATGAAGCAATATTAATACTTGACATATATGCACCAAGTGGTATGGCATCTAAATTCCTAGAGGAGAAGTTAAGAGAGATGCAAGAAGAAATAGACAGCAAAACTATACTAGTGGGGGGATCTCAACCTTGCTCTCTCAGAACTAGATAAATCAAAACACAAAATAAATAAGAAAAAAGTTAAGGTGGTAAGCAAAATGTTGGAAAAGTTAGGTATGATAGATCTTTGGAGAAAATTGAATGGAGACACACAGGAGTTTACCTTTTTCTCAGTGGTTCATGGAACATATACAAAAATTGACCATGTGTTAGGGCATACAAACCTCAAAATCAAATGTAGAAAGGCAGAAATATTAATGCATTTTTTAGATCATGATGGAACAAAAATCACATGCAATATAAGGCTATGAGAAAATAGACCAAAAGTTAATTGGAAATTAAATAATCTAATTCTAAAGAATAAATGGGTGAAACAGCAAATCATAGACACAATCAATAATTTCATCCAATAGAATGACAATAATGAGACAACATACCAAAATTTGTGGGATACAGCCAAAGTGGTTATAAAAGGAAATTTCATATCTCTAGATGCTTACTTACATAAAATAGAGAAAGAGAAGATCAGTGAATTGGGTTTACAATTAAAGAAGCTAGAAAAAGAATAAATTAAAAACTTTCAATTAAATACCAAATTGAAAATTCTGAAATTAAAAGGGGAGATTAATAAAATTGAAAATAAAAAACTATTGAATTAATAAATAAAACTAAGAGTTGGTTTTGTGAAAAAAAACCAACAAAATAGATAAGGCTTTAGTTAATTTAATTAGAAAAAGGAAAGAAGAAAATCAAATTGTTAGTCTCAAAAATGAAAAGGGAGAACTTTCCATCAAAGAAGAGGAAATTAGAGCAATAATTAGGAATTACTTTGCCCAACTTTATGCCAATACATTTGATAATCTAAATGAAATGGAGGAATATCTACACAAATATAGATTGCCCTGGTTAACAGAAGAGGAAATAAATTATTTAAATAGTCCCATTTTAGAAAAAGAAATAGAACAAACTATTAATCAACTCCCTAAGAAAAAATCTCTAGGGCCAGATGGAGTTACATGCGAATTCTATCAGACATTCAAAGAACGACTAATTCCAATACAATATAAACTATTTGAAAAAATAGGGAAAGAAGGTGTTCTACCAAATTTCATTTATGAGACAGATATAGTGCTGATAGCAAAACCAGGTAGAGTGAAAACAGAGAAAGAAAATTATAGACCAATTTCCCTAATGAATATTGATGCAAAAATCTTAAATAAAATATTAGCAATGAGATTACAGAACAACATCCACAGGATAATACACTATGAGCAAATAGGATTTATACCAGGAATGCAGGGCTGGTTCAATATTAGGAAAATTATCAGCAAAATCAACTATATTAATAACCAAACTAACAAAAATCATATGATTATCTCAAAATGCAGAAAAAGCATTTGATAAAATTCAATACCCATTCCTATTAAAAACATTAGAGACCGTAGGAATAAATGGACTTTTCCTTAAAATGATAAGTATTATCTATTTAAAATTATGAGCCAGCATCATATGTAATGGGGACAAACTAGAACCATTCCCAATAAGATCAGGAATGAAACAAGGCTGCCCACTATGATCATTATTATTCATATTGTATTAGAAATGTTAGCTTTGGTAATAAGAGAAGAAAAAGAGATTGAAGGAATTAGAATAGGTCATGAGGAAACCAATTTATCACTTTTTGCAGATGTTATGATGGTATACTTAGAGAACCCTAGAGACTCAACTAAAAATCTACTAGAAACAATTCACACCTATAGCAGAGTTGCAGGATACAAAATAAATCCACATAAATCATCAGCATTTTTATATATTACCAACAAAGTCCAGCAGCAAGAGATACAAAAAGAAATTACATTCAAATTATCTGTCCATAGTATAAAATATTTGGGAATCTATCTGCCAAGGGAAAGTCAGGAACTTTATGAACAGAACTACAAAACACTTTCCACACAAATAAAATTAAACCTAATCAGTTGGGAAAATTTCTAATGTTCATGGGTAGGCCAAGCAAATGTAATTAAAATGTCAATACTACCTAAATTAATCAACTTATTTAGTGCCATACCAACCAAACTCCCAAGAACTTATTTTGCATATCTAGAAAAAATAATCGCAAAGTTCATCTGAAAGAACAAAAGGTCAAGAATTTCAAGGGAATTAATGAAAAAAATGATGAAGGTGGCCTAGCTGTGCCAGATCAAAAATTATATTATAAAACAGTGGTCATCAAAACCTTTTGGTACTGGCTAAGAAATAGAATAGTCGATCAGTGGAATAAGATAGGAACATGGGACAAATTAGGCATTAACTATAGCAATCTAGTATTTGACAAACACAAAGACTCCAGCTTTTGGGATAAGAACTCACTATTTGACAAAAACTGCTGGGAAAATTGGAAACTAGTATGGAAGAAATTAGGGCTTGACCCACACCTAACACCATATACCAAGATAAGCTCTAAATGGGTTCATGATTTAGACACAAAGAGTGATATTATAAACAAATTGGAGGAAGGGATAGTTTGCCTCCCAGATCTGTGAAGAATGAAGGAATTTGTGTCCAAAGAAGAACTGGAACTCCTAATTGAACACCAGATGGGTAATTTTGATTATATTAAGTTGAAAAGTTTTTGTACAAACAAAACTAATGCAGAAAAGATTAGGAGGGAAGCAATAAATTTGGAACTAATTTTTACATTTAAGGGTTCTTCTGATAAAGGTCTCATTTCTAAAATATATAGAGAATTGACTTAAATATATAAAAATTCAAGCCATTCTCCAATTGATTAATGGTCAAAGGATATGAACAGACAATTTTGAGATGAAGAAATTAAAACTATCTCTAGTCACATGAAAAGATGTTCCAAATCACTATTCATCAGAGAAATGCAAATTAAGACAACTCCAAAATACACTACACACTATGCACCTGTCAGATTGGCTAGGATGACAGGAAAAGATAATGATGAAGGAATTGGAGGGGATGTGGGAAAACTGGGACACTGATACATTGTTGGTGGAACTGGGGATGGATCCAGCCATTCTGGAGAGCAATTTGGAATTACGCCCAAAACGCTATCAAACTGTGCATACCCTTTGATCCAGTAGTATCAAGATTTTAAAGAGATTTTAAAGGAGGGAAAGGGACCCACATGTGCAAAAAATATTTGTGGAAGCCCTTTTTGTAGTACTTAGAAATTGGAAACTGAATGGATGCCCATCAGTTGGAGAATGAATTATGATATATGAATATAATGGAATATTATTGTTCTGTAAGAAACAACCAGCAGGATGATTTCAGAGAGGCCTGGAGAGATTTGCATGAACTGATGCTAAATAAAATAAGCAGAACCAGGAGATCATTATACACAGCAACAAGAAGACTTACAATAATCAATTCTGAAAGACATGGCGCTCTTCAGCAGTTCCAATTGTTCAGTGATGAACAAAGCCATCTATACCCAGAGAGAGTCCTGTGGGATCTGAGTGTGGACCACAACATAGCATTTTCATGCTTTCTGTTGATGTTTGCTTTCATTTTGTTTTCCTTCTCATGTTTTTTTTTTTGTTGTTGTTGTTGTTGTTTTTGGTTTGTTTTTTTTAGATCCGATTTTTCTTATTCAGCAAAATAACTGTATAAATATGTATACGTATATTCAATTTGTCATATATTTTAACATAATTAACACATATTAGACTACCTGCCATCTAGGGGAGGTGGTGAGGGGAAGGAGAGAAAGATTTGAAACAAAAGGCTTTGCAAGGGTCAATGTTGAAAAATTACCCATGCATATGTTTTGCAAATAAAAAGCTTTAATCAAAAAAATAATAAAATAAAATGAGTTAAATATCAAAAAAGGAAATTATTTAAAAGTTCTGGACTTCATTATGCACTTGCACATTATTTTGCACTAAACCAGTGATTTCACTGGTATATAGAATTTCCTGGTAAGGAAATTCCCTCTACCAACTCAAATCTGCATCTGCTCTACATTTTAAAGTCTTACCTGTTTATCTGAGGCAATGAGAGATTTAGTTTGCCCAGGATCATAATTAGTATATACCAGAAACAAGAATTAAACCCACATCTTCCTGACTCCAAGAACAACTCTTTATCCATTATTCCAGGCTTCTTCTCTAACAAATGCTAGTACCTAAAATCCAATTACATTTTAATGACTCTGGCTTAATCTACAAATGACATGTAGGAAATAATTTTTTAATATACAGAGATTTCATAATCATAAAACAAATAACAAGATATATTGAATTACAAAGCCATAAAGGACAAACTTATAAAAAGGAGAAAAATCACAGAAAAATATCGAACATAAAACAAACTTAAAACACACAGCCACAATATCAAATAATAAGAAAAGAATACCTAACCTCTCAGAATAATTAGGCCTAGTGAAGTGTGCTAGGAATTTGATTTCCCTGTCAATCCTGTCATACAAACATTTTCTTAAGTGAGTTACATGAAGAAAATGATAGCATGTTCATCAAATTTTTAGATGAAATAAAGTTACTAAATATATCTTACACATTGAATTAAAGATTCTACATTCAAAATACTCTTTTTTTTTAAAATTAAAGCTTTTTATTTGGAAAACATATGTATGGGTAGTTCTTCAACATTGACCCTTACAAAGCTTTCTGTTACAAATTTTCCCCGCTAATTCCCACCCTTCCCCTAAATGTCAGGAAATACACTACATGTTAATTATGTTAAAATACTTGCCAAATCGAATATATGTATGCATATTTCCACATTTATCTTGCTGTGCAAGAAATATCATGTCTACAAGAAAAAAAAATCTGATAAAGGAAACACAATGCAAGCAAACATCAATAGAGAGCATGAAAATGTTATGTTGTGGTGCACATTTCATATCCCTCTCTCTGGGTGTATATGGCCTTCTTCATTGAACAATTGGAACTGGTTTGAAGCATTTCATTGTTGAAGAGAGCCATGTCCATCAGAATTGATCATCATATAGTATTATTGTTGCCATGTATAATGATCTCCTGGTTCTGCTCATTTCACTCAGCATCAGTTCATGCAAGTCTCTCCAGGCCTCTCTGAAATCATCCTGCTGGTCATTTCTCACAGAATAATATTCCATAACATTCATATATCATAATGTATTCAGCCACTCTCCAATTGATGGGCATCCATTCAGTTTCCAGTTTCTAGCCACTACAAAAAGGGCTGCCATAAACATTCTTGCACATGTGGGGCCCTTTCCTTCCTTTAAGATCTCTTGGGGATATAGGCCCAATAGAAACACTGCTGGGTCAAAGGGTATGCAGTTTGATAACTTTTTGAGCATAGTTCCAAATTGTTCTCCAAAATAGTTGGATCCATTCACAGTTCCTCCAACAATGTATCAGTTTCCCAGTTTCCCACATCCCCTCCAACATTTGTCATTTTCTTTTCCTATCCTTTTAGCCAATCTGACAGGTGTGTAGTGGCACCTCAGAGTTGTCTTAATTTGCATTTCTCTGATCAATAGTGATTTGGAGCACCTTTTCATATGATTAGAAATGGTTTTAATTTCATCATCTGAAAATTGTCTGTTCATATCCTTTGACCATTTATCAATTGGAGAGTGGCCATTCAACATAGTCTTGATAATGTAGCTAATAAATAATCTAATAAAATTAAATTTAATTGGGAAAAATGGAAAGTTTCTCATATGCTAAGTGAGTAAGATTAGATAGTCACGTAGGTTTAACTCAGCTATTAATTAACTTCTATATGTCTCAGTTTTTTTCACCTGTAAAATAAAGGGGAAAACCTGATGATCTTTAAGATCTTTTCTAGCTAGAACTATGATCTTATCATCTTATATCATGTTCACATGAGTAAAATGTTATAATGGAAAATACTTTGGATTTTTCTTCATCACTCTGGAATTAGGAGTGATAGGTGTAAATCTGATTTTTTTTTTGTTTTATCCAGCTGTTATGAAAACAGCCAGATCATTAAGCTATCTTTTTCTTTGTTCTTAGATCTGTAAAAGGGGAATAATAATTCCATGCACTTAGGGTTTTCATGGGAATCAGCTCAGATTATTTAGATATTCTTCATAAGCCTTAAATCTAACATAAATGTCAATTATTATTACATAACATTTTAATGCCTAGCCACATATTTTCCCTTACAGTATCAGTTATGACTCATACACAAAATATGTAGGTATTTCCTTAACTTGTTTTCTTGACTAAATTAATTTATTAATGCCAAAATATTTATTTAATATAAATGCTTGTGAACTGATGCTGAGTGAAATGAGCAGAAACAGGAGATCATTATACACGGCAACGACAATACTATATGAGGATCAGTTCTAAGGGACATGACTCTCTCCAACAATGAAATGTTTCAAACTAATTCCAATTGTTCAGTGAAGAAAGCCATATACACCCAGAGAGAGGGATGTGAAATGTGGACCACAACATAACATTTTCATGTTCTCTATTGAGGTTTGCTTGCATTGTATTTCCTTTACCAGATTATTCTTTCTTGTAGATACAATTTCTCCTGCACAAAAAAATGATGTGTGGCAATAACTATATATATATTCGATTTCTTAAGTATTCTAACATAATTATCATGTAGTGGATATCCTGCCATCTAGGGGACGGGTGGGGAGTAGGGGGGAAAATTTGTAACAGAAAGCTTTGTAAGGGTTAATGTTTAGGAATTACCCATACATATGTTTTGCAAATAAAAAATATTAATAAGTAAAATAATAATAATAATAATATAAATGCTTGCAATCATTTGGCATTTTCTCTAAAAATTCTTCCTCCCCTGGGCAGCTAGGTGGTGCAGTGGTTAGAGCACCAGCCCTGAAGTCAAAAGGACCTGAGTTCAAATTTGGTCTCAGACACTTTCTAGCTGTGTGACCCTGGGCAAATCACTTAACCCCAATTGCCTCAGCAAAAAAGCAAAAAAAAAAAAATTCTTCCTCCCCTACCCATATCATAGATCATAAATTATTCATTATACCTAGAAGGAGCTTTATATTTCATTTAGTCAAGTCTCATTATATAAATATAGAAATTGAGTCCCCAAGAGTGAACTGACATGTCCAAGGTCACACAGCTAGTTAGTGCCAGAACTTGGAATACAATTTAGGTTTTCTGATTCTCTATCCATTCTCCATCACTCCATGCTAGCAGGCGTAGACAAAAAAATTACAATTACTCTCTCCATCTACACTACAAAAATGTATGAATTATTTATTTTTATATCATGATTGCATTTTTTGTGTGTATTCTTTTTTTTTCTAAGTATATATTTTCTCCCTCTTATAACCAGTCACCACTTGTTATGGAAAATGAATTAAAAAATGACAGAAAAAATTCATATCACTATAATTAACCAACACATTAAACAAGTCTGACAGTATACAATTTTCTATAATTCCCTCATCTCTATAAAGAAAGGAGATGAGTTTTTTCTTTTTTTTTTTTTTGCAAGGGCAGTCAAGCTTAGTCGCTATAATTATGTAGTATTCAGTTTCATTTTATTGTTATGGTTTTCTATTTTCATTGTAGTTTTTGTGCATATTTTCTCCTAGTTCTGTGTTCTTTGCTTTGTATAAGTTCATATGTTTTTCCATGTTTTGCTATATCCTTATATTAATTGCTTCTGCACATCATAATAATACTTGATTATATTTGTGTACCACAATTTGTTTAGCAATTCCCAATTGATGGACATCCATTTGGTTGTCTATTCATTGCTAGTATTAAAAACAGTAATATAACATAAATATTTTGGTATATATGAACACATAATAATTAAGAGTGCCATATATTGCACCTATGAGCTATCTGATTCTCATCCTGAAGTCAGCATTCATTCAGGTCAAACTGCCCAGTTCTATCTTTCTCTGAATCAAAGCCCTTCAGATTTAAATCCTCAAGTTTTGAAACAGCTGACTAAGCTCAAAGCAGCTCAGCAGAACATAAGAAAAAGTTTGAAAGTCTCTATGTACAATTATATGATTCCTAGCCAAAGCAACAAAGGACTACAAAGCAATGGCCACGTGACATGTAGGAGATATTTAGAAGTTTGAATGCTAGAGCCGGAAGGGACCTTAGTAACCACCTAATCTGCCAGACTCATTTTACAGATGAGGGAACTAAGAGGCATTGATCTCACTTCTCCCTTGCTGACTTTTGCATTAAAAGACTGAGCCCTTCAGAAGGTGATTATTGTTCAAACTGTGATGTTCCTGTGAAAAATGAATACTTTTTTTAAAAAAAGAATGAAAGAGATACTAAATACATTGAAGTCTTGGGAAAAGTTTCTCTATAAGCAGGACAATATTCAAGTGCTAGAAGTAGTCTGACAGAAGCACTTAATGGACCCAATTCATGAAGCATGTGATTGTCATATGTAGCAAGGACTGCTACTTCTAGGGATAGATTTGCTACAAGCAATGAATCTTTCAGTCAGATCAGATCTATACCTGATTCTATTTTCCTCACTCTTCTGAATATATTTACATCCTGAATTTATTTTCCATTTCTTTCTTGGTAGCCCCCTTACTAAAACCCAACTTTGTTACATATAGCCTCTTATGTTGCAAATACTTGGTAAACTTAAATATGATAGCTATAAATCCCATTTCATATTCTGCATAAACCCTCTAATTCAGATATCCTCTTCCCTTTAAAGTAGATGATAATTCCAACTGTAGAAGATCTGTGTTGTTGGTTCTATAAAGGGATGAAAATCTACCCAATAAAGCTGGCTACAAGTCTCTGAACTCAAGTCCAGTTCAGGAGCATAAATTAATCCTGACCTTAGGTGAAATAATATTTCAGCTATAGGACTAAAGGAAAACTGCTTGGCAATGCAAACATGCATTTGAACATTTATTGGCTATTTCAAAAAGTGTAATTCTTTGCAATTAGAGCATATATCTTGGAAATTCCCTTGAGGATGTAAATCCTAAAAATATAGGAAATCATCCTGACCCTTAAGTAAAAATGCTGCCATGTTCCAATCATATTCATTGTGTTATGCCTGTGTTCTTGATGGAAGGACAGTTTGGGTCTGTCTTTGCTGGGAGTGGGGAGAAGAAGGGGGTAGGAGACCAGAGAATGATGTCATACTGATCATTATACACAATGACTATGCTGATGCTCAGTTTATCCCAAGGTTACTATTGGCAACATTATTAGACCATCAAGCTAGAAGTGAGGACAGGCCCACTAATTTTCTTTAATTCAACTGTGAAGAAGAGAAGGATTTTCCTTCATTCAGACTGTATTTTAAACTTTGGGATCCCCATTTCTTAACATCATAATATTTTTCCGATATAAAATCAGTAACTTTAGAAGAAAGAACATATTACTTCAAAGGGAATCATTTAATATTTGATTTAAAAAAGGATAACATGGATGACAAGTGATGATGATGATGATGAAGTTAATTACTTATGGTTCTTTCCAATGGTCCTTGAATGAAATAATTTCAAAGTCCTTTACTATTTGGGACCCCCTTCTCTGGATGCTGTACTATTTGTCAGTGTTTTTCCTAAAGCATGAAACTCAGAATTGAATATACTATTCCAGATGCAATTTGATTAGGACAATGGTAGTATCACCTTCATAGTCTGTGACTTTCCTTGTATTAGTTTATTGACTGGCAAATCATAATGATGACTCACTGAGAAATCATAATGATGACTCACTGAGACATCACTCTTTGGTCTTTTACAAGCTGTTATTTACTTTACTCACCATTTAGTGACTCTATTGCTATTCTAGGCATTGTAGCAGTAAAGTTTTGAACCTGAAGTTGAGGTGCATATGGGGAAAAACTTTTTATACCTTATTTAAATACTTCTAGAATGCAGGATTCTATCAGTGTCATATTTAAAATTAGAAAGAACAGTGGTTCTGTAGAATTTAGATTAAATCCTATCTCTGATACTTACTGCCTACATGATCTTGAGCCAGTCATTCAACTTCCTTGGCCTCAGTTCCCTCATGCGGAAAACAAGGGAGTTAAACTAGATAGCCTCAGAAATTCCTTCCACTTGCAGATCAATGATGCAATGATATTATATATGTTTTAATAAAAGGCTTTAGACTGAAAAAAGTCATTATTTGCTCAGTTTTCTGATGGTGAGCCTCTTAGAACCTAACTAGTTTCAGATGATATTCAGTATATCACGTGACCTATATCTGAAGCCTCTCTACTTTAATAAAGACTTACAGAGCCATGTTCCACTAACATAGTTATCAAGACCTTAACTGTCATTTTCACCCCATAATGGAGCTTTAGAATATAATTCTAGCCATATAATTTAAGTAAAAGAAAATTAATTATTATATTTCTAAAGTTGCTAAGGACAGGAACAAATTATTTATCAATTTATCTATCTGTATCTATAAAGATGTATGTACATATGGGGAAAGTACTGTATGACTCTATACTTCTAGATCTATCAATTTTACAAAGGCATTTAGACAAACTCTAGAATAAGTTATTTAAAAACACTTATTATTAGAGAGTTATCAATAGGATACAGTACTTAAGAAATCCTTTTAGATTTATTTTATTTGAAGACTGAAATAAGAATTTTGATCTTAGTGAAGGATCAGTCATAGAATAGATCCATGTAATAAAATAGGTACCAAAACAAAGTCTATTTTTATACTTTATTATTTACTAACTTTTTAGTTTTGCGTTTCCTTAATATTTCTAAAACTATATTTATTAGCAAGGTGAGGATAATAATGCTTGCATTACTTATCCTATGGAGTTGGGTTTTTAAGTTTATTTTTAATATTCTTTTCTTTTTAAATTTTGAGTTCCAAATTTTCTCCCTCCCTCCAACCTCTTTCCCACCTACTGAGAAGACAAGCAAAATGATACCAGTTATACATGTGGTATCAGGCAAAATGTATTTGCATATTATCTGTATCACCATAAAAGCAAAAAAAAATAAAGAACAAAAGAAAATTTATTTCAATTTGTTTATCAGTTTTCCCTCTGTTGATGGATAGCATTTTTTCATCATGAGTCCTTTGGAATTTTCTTGGATAATTGTACTGTTCAGATTAGCCCCAGTTGATCATCATTACAATATTAGGCCAATTCTGTATTTTTAAGGTTTTTTTCTTCAGGTTTTTTGGGTGCCTCTTTTACTAAGCTATTAATTCTCTTTTCATAATTTTTCTTGTATTGTTTTCATTTCTTTTCCTAATTTTTCCTCTATCATTCTCACTGCTTTATTTAACTCTTTCAGGACTCTTGTTTGTCTTAAATCCAATGACCACTTTTTGAAGCTCTACTTATCGTTGTTTTCATATTAAGTTTATATTTTGGTTTTCCCTGCCACCATAATAGCTTTTTATAGTCAAATTCTTTGTTGTTGTTGTTGTCGTCATTGTCTTCTTATTAATTTTGAACTTTGTGTTAAAGTTGGACTCTGCTTATCTGAGTATGGGGAAGCACTGTCCAAAGTTTCAAGGCTTTTTTGTGTTGCTATTTTCAAAGTTAGTTCTGGGGGGGTCTACAAATTTACAGGGCTTTTCAAGGTGGTGTGAACCAGGGAGTGAACATGGTCACTTCTTGACTCTTCTGTTCTCTGATATTTACCCCAAAAGGGTCCTTGCTCCCTTGCAATTACAAGTGCTAGCACTCCTCTTAATTCTGGAATTGCATAAATATCCCCTTCTCTTCTGTGACTGATCAGAAGCACTCCTCTCCTGCCTGGAATTGCAACCCAGAACTGCCCCTTCCCTCCTGTTGATCTTTCATTTGATCTGTTGATCTTTCTTTTCTGTTGATCTTTCATCAAATATTTTGTTCAAATGAAAGATCAACAGGAGGGAAGGGGCAGTGATATTGCATGTAAGAAAGGCATAGAGCTAAATGATTATTTGTGATCCAGAGCATACAAACCAAAGAATATTTGGGTAAAATAAAGAGGAATAGGAATGATATGTTTCTGGGAGCATATTGTAGACTACTTAGCCAGATGGAATATATGGACTATGCTTTTCTAAAACCAGTTATAAACTGGGCCCAGAAACTATTTATCATGGTGATAAAGATTTTAAATATCTGGATATTTTCTGAAAATTTGCTTCTACTAAAATTAGAACATATGATAAATAATTGACTTGCTTTGCTAACAATTTTAGCTCCATAGGTAGAGGAAACAATTAGGGATAGTGCTATTATGGATTTAATTATGATCAACAGTGAAGGTCTCCTGGGTAATGTTGAAATGATAGGAACCTTTGGGCAAAGTAATCATATCATGTCAGAGTTTATGAAGCAATAGAAGGGAATTCTAGATATAGAGGAACATGCACCAGAGACTTTAAAAAACTGACATCATGCTATAGATAGTTGAGAAAAAATAAGTATAATCCAATTGCTAAGAAAATAAAAGACAATAAAGCTCATGAGAGATGACAGGCTATAAGGAATGGGATTTTGCTATAGAAACATGAACTCTACTGAAAATGAAAAGGAATGAGCCTGGAAAGGATATGAAGAAACTAAGATTGGATTTGGAGGTTTCACCTCACACCTAGAATTTTGGCAAAGATAAAAAATATGGAAATAATCAGCATTAGAAGGCTTAGGGGAGACAGACTGTTGACAGAATTGTTAGTTGATAAAAGCATACTAGTAAACAATTTAGAATTATATGAGAAAAATGACTAAATTCTTCACATCTTTGACCTAGCAATTTTACTACTATACACCTTGACTCAAGGAAGTCAAAGAGAAAAACAAAAGTCCGATATATATACCAACATGCATAGCAAAATTTTTTGTGATAATAAAGACCTGAAAACAATGGAGTGTCCATTGGTGTCCACTGTGATATTAAAAACTCATGGGATATTATAATGTACTAAGAAATGCTGAATATGGGAAATTCTGAGCAACATGGGAAGACTGTATGAAGTCATTCAGAGTGAAATAAAATAGAACCAAGTAAACAATCTACAAATATACAGTAATTTAAATAAAAAGTATACTAAAAGGAAAGTGAACACTGAGTAATCATAGTAAACACTCATGGTCTTGGAAAACAAATAATGAAACATGCACCCTTACTCTCAGCAAACAGGGGATCTCACAGAAAGAATGTTGAATACAATGTCCAATAGTAAATTCCTATATGTTGGTTTTCTTACCTGGTTTTCTTTGCTATACAGAAGGATTCAGTTCTGAGGATTAATGAAAATGGACATTAAAAAATAACTGATATAAAAATAAAAGCATCCAAAAAATTTCTTTTAAAAAAAAAGGGGGGGGGAAGAAGCCAGAATTGGTGTAATAACAAAAACAAAATTATGTGAAGAATTTATATATTTTCAAAAGATCACATGCTCTTTCCAACAATGAGATGATTGAGGCCAGTTTCAGTGAACTTGTGATGAAGAGAGCCATTTACACCCAGAGAGAGGAGTGTGGGAACTGAGTGTGGATCACAGTATATCATTCTCATTCTTTTTGTTGTTGTTCGTTAGAGTTTTGTTTTCTTATTCATTTTCTCTCCTTTTTGATCTGATTTTTTTACTGTACTTTAAAAAATTTTATTAGCTATTATAAACCATATTAAAGAAGATACAAAAGATGTATGTGAAGCATATGAATGTTATACACAGTTTATCTTTTAAAAATGTATATTAAATTTATCATGATAGAAACAAAATTGTTCTGTTAATCTCTCTTTTCAAACTTGGTTGTTATTCTGTATTTTTATAATGTTGATACTCTTTTTCTTTTTTTGTTTTTCATCTTTTTTTTCTGTTTCTTCTTCCAGTGTGGTCCTACTGACCACCACCATATCTAACTGCTTTGGAACCCTCCATAATCCCTAATCATCCAGGATTCACAGAATTTCAACACTTGAGTGGGAAAGGAGCTTAGTGGCTATCCAAACCAAAATTGAAAAAAAAATCCCCTCCATAGTCAATCAACAAGCAATTAACATTTACTAAAATTTCCTATTATGCGTTATGCACATAGTAAGTACAGGGGATCCAGCACAGCGTTCTTAACATCCTTCTAAAAATCCTCCCCTGTCTTGATTGGAAGAGGAAGATTTAGGAAAGAAAAGATACTCTATAGTAATCATTCAAATCTGCTGTGATATAATGAGAAATAATGACACAGCAAAGCCTTCTAAGCAGTTATCCAGCTTGTACAGGATGACCTTTAATTGGAGGAAGAGTGATAGTTTCCTTATTAAGAAGTTTCCCTTGACAACAAATTTGATCTGATTTTTCTTGTGCAGCAAGATAATTGTATAAATGTTTACATATATCAGATTTAACATATATTTTAACATAATTAACATGTATTAGACTACCTGCCATTTAGGTGAGGGGATGAGGGGAAGGAGGGAAAAATTTGGACACAAGGCTATGCAAGGGTCAATGTTGAAAAATTATCCATGCATATGTTTTGAAAATAAAAATTTTTAATAAAAAAAGGTCACAAACATCCAAAATACACAAACATGAAAATGAAATGACTTGGGGCCCAATACTGAATCTTTGGACTCACATAGACTGGGTTCAATCTTAAGGGCTTCTAAACAAGTGATTATTTTTGGTTTATATTACTTGCCCATGCTTTCCTTTAGGAACTTTTGAATTTGGCCCGTTTTTCAACAAAAAACAAGCACTTACTAAGTTTTATGGTATGTCAGATATTTTGTTAAGTACAAAAAGAAAGGAAAGAAACAGGCCATATAGTTGAGGAGCTAGCATTTTGGTGGAGAGACCATGTATAAATAATTAAGTATATTAGAAGATTTTGGTGAACATATACTGAGTTGACAGAAGGTAATATCAGAGGGAAAGAGACTAACAGCAGGGGAAACAAGAAAGACTTCTTGCAAAAAGTGAAATCTAAACTGAGTCTCAAAGGAAGTCAGTGGGATGGAGTATCACATATAAGAAGCAACAAGTAGACATGTCAGGAATTAAAATATAAGAAGACTGAACATTTAGGATTTTTCCTGAGAGTATCAAAACTTGCCTTGTATCTCCACAGCAAAAGAAAAAAGGTCTTTCTATCCCAATGAAAGCAGACTGGCTTTTATACCCCTGAATTTGGACACCTTATATTTCATCTGACAGAAAATGCAAAGGGAAAAAATAAATTATATTAAAGGAACATAAATTAAAATTTTAAAATTACATTTAAAAGTAAATGCAAAGGATTTATAGCTGGTCTCATAAGAGCCAAGCAAACATATCAAGCGGTCTCTGTGTATACTAGATACCTTTACAATTCTTCAAATGTACAGAATGATTCTGCATGGGTCCTCTCTGCAAAAGGAAAGAAATTTGTTTTGCTAGAAAATCAAGCAACTCCTCTACTGGTAAGCCTTTGCCTTTCTTTTACAATCTTTCTGATTTATCATACTATCCTAAGACATGCTCCTTTAAAGGGAAAAAAACTCGGGCCACTAAGTGGTGAAACAATGAATTTCTATAGTGTGTCTACTTTACTTGAGACTGATAGTCACTTCATACTTAGAGTACAACTACCTCCAACCCCTAAGAAGGAAAATAATTTGTACTTCAAATGATTGCTTTGGGATATATTGAAAAGTTGAGTCAGGCATTCTATATCCTAAAATCCATATGCTGAGGAAATTTCCTTTGCATACATTATTCCATTTGATCCTTAACAATACCCAGTGAATTAGGTGATGTTTTTATTCTGCTTCTACATATGCAAGTATTTTTATTCTCCTTTTTGTTTATGAGGAAACTAAGGCTGAGAGATTAAATGAAGTAGCTAAATTTATGCTACTAAATGGCAGATCTAGGACTTCAATCCAGATATCTGTTTTTAAATGTAAGGCTCATTAAAAAGAATGACTAAATTTTCACATTTCATCATGACTTTGCTGCCTTGGAGACATGCCATATACATCTGAAAATTGGGCAAATATTCTGGTTTTCCCAACTTAAACCTCATATATTTCCATGAGATCACTATTGAATGATTACTTTTTATATTTGTCCAGGGAAAACCTCTTACTTGCCCATTAGAGGTCATATAGTTGTAAATCTACAAGAGATAAGCCCTTTGTGGGTTTATGTGGACAGAGCATGGGAACAATTTGCTTCTCTTGCCCTCTCCAAATAGCCCTTCCCTTTTTCTGAAATTGTGGTAAAGGGAGGATTATTTTTCTTTTCTGCGACTGGAATTCATGTTACTGCACTCTGAAGAAGGGGAGAATTAGACTGGAAATATGCATCTGTGGTTCAGTCTCTAGGTACTAATGACTAAAGAATCCAGTTGACTAAAAGAGTCCATTCATTGTGGCCAATCTACAAAGCTTCTAGAAATGTGTAGGCCAAACATCTATCTCTGTCACTGAATCTTTCAAGCTAATTCTCACATTGCGTCTACATATGCCCTCCCCCATGTTTGTGTATGCATATCTGTGATGTTCTTGATATGGCACAAAATACATTAGAACTAGAACCTCTCTCTCCTCCCTCTCTCTCTCTCTCTCTCTCTCTCTCTCTCTCTCTCTCTCTCTCTCCCCACATTAGGATTTTTAAGTGACTATAGTCAGGTAAGAATCATTAACAAGATCTGTTCTTAGGAGGAGTCTTTCTTCCAAAAATTATTGGAGTTTTTTTTTTTTTTTACTCTAGCTTCCTTGCTTGGTCTTCTGCTGATCATGGAATTCAGGAGAAAACAACTATAGGAGCTGTGATGAATATTGTAGGGAAGGAATATTTGGGCAGCAGGGATCATTTGGGTTTTCCTTGACAGAAAGGGAAAATAAAGAAAACAAAATGCAAGCAAACAACAACAAAAAGAATGAAAATACTATGATGTGATCCACACTCAGTTCCTTCTCTCTGGGTGTAGATGGCTCTCTCCATCACAAGATCATTGGAACTGGTTTGAAACATCTCATTGTTGAAGAGAGCCATGTCCATCAAAATTGATCATTATATAATCTTGTCATTGCTGTGTACAATGATCTCCTAGTTCTGCTCATTTCATTTAGCATCAGTTCATTTAAGTCTCTCCAGGTTTCTCTGAAATCATGCTGCTTATTATTTGTTATAGAACAATAATATTCCATAACATTCATATACCATAATTTATTCAGCTATTCTCCAACTTATGGGCATCCACTCAGCTTCCAGTTTCTAGCCACTACAAAAAGGGCTGCCACAAACATTTCTGCACATGTGGATCTCTTTCCTTCCTTTATGATCTCTTTATGATACAAACCCAATAGAAACACTGCTGAACCAAAGGATATATACAGTTTTTATAGCCCTTTAGTCATACTTCCTAATTGCTCTCCAGAATGGTTGGATCAGTTCACAACTCCACCAACAACATATTAGTGTCCCTAGTGTCCCCTTCAACATTTGTCATTATCTTTTCCTGTCATCTTAGCCAATCTGACAGGTGTGTAGCGGTACCTCAGAATTGTCTTAATTTGCATTTATCTGATCAATAGTGATTTAGGGCACCTTTTCATATGAGTAGAAATGGTTTTAATTTCTTCATCAGAAAATTGTTCATATCTTTTGGCCATTTATCAATTGGAGAATGGCTTGAATTCTTATAAATTTGAGTCAATTCTCTATATATTTTAGAAATGAGGCCTTTATCCCAACCCTTGAATGTAAAAATTCTGTTTTATTTCTAATTTTTCTTTTTTATCTAAATTTTTCTTGTGCAGCATGATATTTGTGGAAATATGAATAGAAATATTACACATGTTTAACATATATTGGATTACTTGCCATCTAGGGGAAGGAGTGAGGGGAAGGGAGGAAAAAATTTAGAACACAAGGCTTTGCAAGGGTGACTATTGAAAATTATTCATGTATATGTATTTTGAAAATAAAAAGCTTTAATTAAAAAATAACATTAAAATAAGAAAGGGAAAATAAAATGCAAAGCTTCTAAAGTCCTATGATTCTAGTTTTTAATACAGGAGTTTGGTTAATGAAATAAATATGTTTGCTAATTTCTTGTGTATTCTGCCAATGATATATGGTACCAATAAACTAAATACAATTTTTTAATTATTTACAGCATAAACCTCATGATTATATGAAATATTTCTTATCATTTGCCAAGCACAAGACATTCAAAGAAAATAATAATGAACATTTTGTTTGTTTGTTTGTTTTTGTTTTGGAGTTGGGAGAGACTTATTAAGAATAAGGCTGAGGACAGGGAAAATTGTACAATGTCAAAATTGTATTTTTCAAGATTCTTACAACCAAGTATCTATCGTTAGTAATCAACAATCTTTCAGAAATGTAATGTCTTATTAAGAGTCTCCCGTTGTCATAAGCATACTCAAAAATCAGTTCATGGTCAATACCTTTGGAAATGGCCTGGTTTATTACCCAAAGCTTGGAGATTAATTTTTGACATTGGAGGTTCCGCCAAATCTTGCTTTAGTTACAGCAAAGATTTTTCTTTTTCTAACTGTTCTTTATACTTTATTCACCTTAGCTTAGCTGTTTGTTCTTTTCCCTTCTCTCTATAGCCTTAGTGGAGGGGAAGAAGGGTTGGACAAAATGTATTCCTTTCTCCAGAAAATGAAAGTTTTTACACCTGTTTCCCACTAGTGTTTTCTCTTAGTTGCAGAAAATTAGTGGTTATGTTCAAGCATTTTGTCATCAAAAGGAAAGGCCAATGTGTGCCACAGATGAAAAAAATAGACTGGCTTTCAAATTCTCCTTCAGATGGTGGGACACTGTACATTTTGTTCTCTGTGAGGCTGCTTCCTCTAGTAACATGTGGAACAAATGTCTCTTTTGGACCATGATGAGGTGTGCTGGATAGGTCGGCAGAATCATTGCAGTTGGACGCTCAGCTGGTTTTATTTCCTATTGAACCTTTAATGGAAACGCATACACAGCAAGTCAGGGCCTGTCCCTTTTCCCTTTTTTCTTTTTCTTTTTTTTTTTATTTCTTCCAGGAGTGCTGATGATAAGGAAAGCAATGTCTAAATCTTCTTAATGGTGTTTATGCAAGCAGTTTTGCTTAGCAGCAGTCTATGGTACACCCCCTCCCTCCATCCACCCTCCCCTCCCATCTTCCTGCTAATATCACTGCTTCATTCCTTTCCCTGTTGGCTATTACTATGGACTACAGCAAATCTAAAACTAAATAATCCCCTTAGTGTCAAGTTTTCGGGGCTGAGCAAATAAATCTAACCAAATGCATTATCTAGGTAGAGGAGGCTGTTGTAAGGGGGAAAAAGATGAAAGCTATTTTATTTTAAGGCAGAGAATAAACCATTGATCGCTTTTTGGCTCATATTGTAATTTTAAATATTGATATTTTATTTTACCTAACTACTTTACATCCTCTTTTTTGAAAAAAAATGTAATTAAAAATCCAGAAAAGCTTATGAATGAAGATATTAAAAAGGAGAAGGGAAGACTTCAGATTAGGTTCTATTCAAATTTCTCCCCAACCTGGTAATTCTGAAAAGGCAAAGAAGTCTTCTAAATAAATAAAGTCTTCTTCTCTTTCTTATAATAATATCCTTCCTTCCTTTGGGAAATTGTGGGTGTGGCTAATGAAGGAAAGCATAAAAGGGAAAATCTATTGGGAAAAGGGAGTAAATTAATTATCTGTACACTGAAGAGTCCAATCAGATAGTATACATCAATGTCATAAATTCCAGAGATAATCACATATGAGAAGAGTCATTTCTGGGTACCTATTTATATCTCTAATATTAAATCTTGAAATCCTCAAGCTAAGGGAGATCTGCAAAAATCACCCCATGTATCCTACTAACAGTAAACAAGATTTTACACCCACACCAGAAAGAGAGAAAGAGAGCTAGTCTTTTCTTTCCCCACTTAGGAAATTGGAGAAAAAGGAGAATGACTCCATGGTGCTGGGCAAGGGTCTAGATTAGAAAAATTGCTTAGAAAACATTCTACTCTTCCATGACTCACTCACTCACTCACTCACTCACTCACTCACTCATTCACTCACTCACTCACAGTATTACTGTAGGTAATGCACTTTATATGTGTTAGTCTTAATTCTCTCATTAGGAAAATGAGGGGTATACAGATGATCTCTAAATTTCATGTTTTATTGAAATATAAAAATATTTTATTGTAACATGCACAATATTCTCTCTTCTCCTTAGCAGAAAGAGAAGACATTTATGATGACTTATACATAATGAGATAAGTTCCTATTCCATTTTCCTTTTAAAATATAATTTATTTTAGACAATATTGAATACTAATGTAATTAATTAAACTTACTTTGCAGTGGCTTAAGATTAAATAAATGAATTCATCCCATAAAATATTATAATAGTTACCTTTTCATTTCCACCCAGATGAATCTCCATCAGTATTCTTTGTTCAGTTTTTTATCCTGGTAGGGTTCTGTTTTCTAGAATAAATGACTACAGTTTATATTTCTCATCCTAATTTGTTTCTAAATGCTATAGTTATTCTCACTGATATGAATTAGAATTGTTGGGCAAAAAGATTGATAAAGACAATGCTACTATCTGGTTTAGTTGTCCTCAACAACAAAGCATCTAATTGATTCATTTAATTCCATCAGATATACATTCAATAAAGTATTTAGAATCATGTAAGATGTCCCCAAATGATTTAAATAGCATTTTTACAATTTTGGGACATTGAAGATGCATCCTTTGGAAAGCTAAGAGTTAGGACTCAAAAAAATGCAATTTTAGCCAAAATACATAAGCATTTAGCTCCCTTCAAAGTTATATTAAACCATATGAAACATAGAAAACATCATCAGTCAGTCAGTAAACAGACACTTATTAATCATCTACTATGTACCAGGCATTTTACCAATTATTCATACTGAAGTTGAGTAAAAACATTATAACACATATTGCCCCATTTATCTTTAAATGATTCCTGTGTTGTAGGCAAAAGCAGTTAATATCCACATTTTATTTTTAAACAAAATTGAGAATTTTAAGTCAAAAGATCTGCCCAATATCATTTAGGAGCTTCCAGATTTCCAATGTTTTTGTTTTCTACCTAGTTTTATTGTCTTTTCATAAATCAACTAAAGAAAAGTCTACCTAGGTTTCAGCATTCTTTCAGTAATTATGTAAATCTCTCCTTTTGAATTCTCTGAAAAAAAAAGATTTAAAAGAGAGCTTCAAAACATATTGCAACTTTCTGTAGGAATTATAAAATCATAGGATCAGACATTTTAAACTTGAAGGGATCTTTGAGGCCACCTAGTCCTATGAACCTAATGGCTTTGACACCAAATCTGGAACTTTTTCTTCTGTATCATGTTTCTTTCATAGGCACTGAGCCATCATACAATTGTCTCCTACATTAATAAATTTGGTCTAAGGATCTGGATTTATAGATTTCTCAAAACATGAGAAAATCAAGTAGAGTTACTTATTCATTACTTTATTCCTTATAGGATTACAAGATTCTGACAATTTTTAAATTGGAAACTACAAAGTGTATATATTTTTAAACTATGGCCCCAGGCAGATGACTTTCAAAACTATAGAAATCTTCCATAGTACTCCAGAAATATAGGGTTATTTGCTAATCTTTGATGAATCCCTCATATCTGTAATCAAATCAGGTAAAAGTCTCTCAATGAAAATGAGGACTAATGAGAACTCCTATTTAAAAAATAATAATAATAATCCTTTTCCTTCTGTCAAGCTCTTGCCCTAGGCAAAAATCAAGTCTTGACTTAGTTACTGAGAAGGAAAAGATCACTAGGCCAAGTGAATTTGATAAAAATTTAATTAACTGGACAGAACGCCTTTGAGCTTACCATTCAATTTTTCTCTCCTTCCTTTCACTACCAAATTTCTTTAAAGAACCATGTACAATTGATACTTCCACTTCACCAGTACACCTTCTTATAATCCAGATTCTGTCCCTATAACTCTATTGAAACTACTCTCTCTAAGGTCACTAATGACTTTCTAATCACCAAATACAATGACCAATGACAATTCTCATTTTCCTTGACCTCTTAGCAGTATTCAATATATTACTAACTGCTCCATCTCTATGGTATTCTCTACTTCTTTAGATTAAATGACACTGGAATCTCTAGTCTTTTTAAAAAAATTTCTTTGAATACTCATTGCTACTTCCTTTTTTTCTCTTCTTCCTTCCCTTACTATTTAAATGGAGGGCATCTCAAAGATTCTCTCTAAGGCCCTCCTTTGTTTTTCTTCTATCCTTTTTCCATCTGCAGTCTCATTCATTTACATGTTTTCAATTAGCATTTTGAATATGGATGACTCTCACATTTATAGATTCGGTCCTCAGCTACAGGTGTACTTTTCAACTATCTACATCTATATTCAAATTCAATATATGAAAACCTTAACATTCTTCTCGCTCCCATTAGTAATGCTATCATTTTCCCAGTCACATATAATCAAATCTTACAAGATATCTTGAATCCTCTGTCTCCTTCCCCATATCCAATCAGTTGCAAAGTATCATCAATCTTAATGCAACAGTAATATTTTTATCTATTCTTTCCTCTGCATTCTCCTGCCACCATTTCAAGATAGGCTTTATGATCTGCTACTTAGATTATTGCAATATTTTTTAAATGGGCTTTTGTGCCCACAGTGGTTCTTCACTTTCAATTGAACATATATATATAATTTTTCCTTGTTTTTGTCTGGATCCATGATTTTATCAGTGGCATCAATTCATAGTATAGGAATCTCACTCAATCGATGAAGATCAACAACTCATTTGGAACTTAATCCTAGAAAGTTGACTGGAAGGTAAGGAAAAGTTAAATGATTTGCTTGGTTAATAATTATTATGTATAAGAGTCAGGATTTAAATTCAACTTTTCTGAGACTAGACTTTTGTCCACTATAACACAATATTTCTCTAGAACATACTATTGTTTACATATATGTTCTGCATTGTTGTTCCTAATTCACACTTATTATCTGAAAGATTGAGATTAAACATTCTTTTTTATTCATCTCAGCTATAAGTCTGTAAGACATTAAGTCATTAAAGTATAAAGTAATTTAAATGCTCCCAGAATATTTTTTGTACTTTGTCTCCTTTGTATGTCATATATGTATATGTTCTATCTTTCCTATTATATTGTAAGCTCCTTGAATGTAATTACTATGCTTTCAAAACATTTTCCCCAAAACACTTTTATGTTTTACAAATACGTATTCAATTGATACTTTTTGCATGAATAGAAAGAGTTCTGTGGGTTATCTGAAAGTTTTGGAGGGAAATTGATTAATCTATTATTTCTTAATAATTTATCACTGTCCAAAAGTGAAAACATCACTCAAAAAGTGATGTTATTCTTCTCTGAAGTCTGCAAGTGGAGATTATTACCACATTAGGGGTTCATTTGTAATGGTGATTCATTTTTTTTTCTGAAACAACTGGGGGTAAGTGATTTGTCCAGGGTCATACGGCTAGGAAGTATTAAGTGTCTGAGGTTGGATTTGAACTCAGGTCCTCCTGACTTCAGGGCTGGTGCTCTATCTACTGCATCATCTAGTTGCCCCAGTGATTCCTTTATAGAAGGCCAATGTTGTCCTTCAAACTTTGAAACTTTAAGATTAGTAATTTGAAAAAAAATCTGTGATTTAATAATTCTTTCCAATTACATCTTAAGACAACTCTCCATCATGAATTTAGAAAATCCAGAGCAATAATGACAATATTGTTGACAATAATGGTGATGACGATGAAGGTGATGATAAGAATGATGATGATGATGTCCAGGTTGGAACTGGAAGAAAACTTAAGAGTTCATACAGTTCAACTCCATCCTCTTTTCTCATCAAGAGCTACAAGGGGTTTGTAAAGAACTAAAGAATTCTAAAAGTTAAAAGAACTGTAGCCCAATCTTATTAAAGTTTTCAAGGTTTCAAAGTTGGAGCCAAGTTCTAGAAAACTTTAGATGTCAAATTTTCCACTGTACCTTGATACTAAATATGGGGGTAGGGGAGTAGTCAAACCTGGCTCTCTTGAACCTAGCTCGTTTCCACAGCTTTTTCCTCATAACAAATCTAGGATAAAGGTGATGCAAGCATTTTTATTTTATTTTTTTGCATTCGGGGAAAGAGGGTTAGTGACTAGTTCAGATCGCACAGCTAATAGTAATACAGGAACCAGTGTGAAATATCTTCTTAGTAAATCTACTTTCCCTTTCTTTGAGCTCTCCCAAACAAAACTCATCTCAATAGCTTATCAATCCATAATTACTATTTGAAGTTAACCTACATTACTTCTTTTATTCTTTAGTAGCCTTATGAAGTGGTAATACCATTACTACTTATATGTTAAGGACTTTTTAAAAAATCTCCTTGAAAACATTTGATATTTTATTTTTACAAAAAGTCCACTTCCCAAGAGACAGACTTCTCATCAAGTCTATCAATCATATATAATTCTAGTAGTTAAAAGCCAGTCTTAAGGGCAAAGAGGCTCAAAGTGTTTCTATTTTTGTCTCTATTTCCAATGCTGAGCATAGTGCTTTACATATACTAGGTTCTTGTTGTTGTTCAATCATTTAAATTGTGTTCAACTCTGTGACTCTATTGGGATTTTCTTGGCAAAGATACTGGGGTGGCTTGCCTTTTCCTTCTCCGGCTCATTTTACAGATGAGGAATTAAGGCAAACAGGATTAAATGACTTGTCCAGGGTCCCACAGCTGATAAGTGTCTGAGGTCAGGTTTGAACTCAGAAAGAAAAGTATTCCTGACTCCAGACTCAGAATTTGACCTACTATACCAAGTAGCTCCCTATAAATGGTTTACTGGAGGGGAAATAGGCCCTAGTTAGTGTTCTTTAAAATATTAAATTCATTTCATTTCAATAAATATTCACTGAGTACCAACTAGAAGGGGCAGCTCTTTTCTTTTAGAGGCATCTTGGCATAGTGCAAGAATATGTAACTTCATACAGCTAGGTGGCACAGTGGATAGAGCACCAGCCCTGAAGTCAGGAGGACCTGAGTTCAAATCTGATCTCAGACACTTAACACTTCCTCGCTGTGTGACCCTGGGTAAGTCACAACACCAATTGCCTCAGCCAAAAAAAAAAAAGAGAGAGAGAGAGAGAGTATATGACTTGGACTCAGGAAGACCTGGATTTCAATATTGCTTTGGGAAGGAGAAAAATCTAAAATTCATAAAGAGTAAATATGAATTTGCTTATATGATTTCATAATATAAAAAGGTATATTTAGAAAAAATAAAAGACATTTCTAATCTGCATTGCAGATATAAAACTTACAGAACCTATGAGTTACTTTAAAAACATCCATTAATAAGAGAAATAAAATAAAGAGAATATAAGTTCCTTGATGGCAGCTATTGTTTTATGTTTGTTTTGATATGCCTAATGGAGATATGAATGATATATAGTAGGTGCTTAATAATTGCTGTTGATTGACCACATCTTTTAGAAATTTCATAGATGACACATCCTTCACTGAGTCAAGGAAGCAGCAGTTCTACTGAATCTGTTTCCAATTCAATTAAAAGAACGTTTACAAAGTTCTTACTCTATACAATGAACTGAGTTAGGACAACAAAGTTACAAAGGTAAATATAGGCCAATAGAATTAGTGACAAGTAACCTGAATGGTCACTTCCAATCTCTTATTTTACAGTTAAGGGAACTGAGGATTGAAGAAATTAATCAACTTCTCCAACATCACACAGGTGGTAGGTAGTGGAGCCAAACTCCAAACCTGCGATCTTTTAATTTCTGTTGAATGCCTGGTCCCTGCCCTTTTGATATTTATAATCTAGGAAGGGGATGTGAGATATGTGTAAATGACTACAGAACAAACGAGGTCCAAAGATAATTTCTGATGGGGATGTAGTCAGGATCAGGGGAGATTTTATGGAAGAAATTAACCTTTGAGTTGGGTTTTAAAGAAAAAGGAAGAACCTTTACACAGAGGCCCTAAAGAACTTAGCAATTTATGCAAAAGTCATGTAGCAAGTTGATAGTGGAGCTTACATTGGAGTTTGCTCACTGCCTTTTACTCTGCCATATTAAAGTTCCTTTTAGGACTCTGCCCAAATAGTTTTGTATCTGTGATGAGTATTGAGCTTTGAGTGGTCCCTTCTCCCCACATACACTTATCCCTGATTCTTTGTCCCATCTGTGATTTCATTTATGTGTGTGGGACTCCCAGTGTGAAAACTAATTATATTAAAGTCAGTCGACCATTCAGGTGCAACTTAAAGTTTTGTTCAGGGCACTGAGAAATTAAGTGATTTGCCTACAACAAACATCATAGCTAAGGTTGGAACACAGTGCTCCCTGACTCAAGTTGTAAGTAGGTAGATAAATAATTTTCTAAATGCTAATTATGTCAGACACTGTGCTAAGCTCTGAGGATATAAATACTAGGAAAAGGAAATGTTAATACTAATAAGAAATATAACTCTTCCATTTTGGCATTATTAACAGTTCCTCACTGATTAGAACCTTTCTTCATTCGGCATCTTCTGTGTGGTCTTCTTAAATATTGATATCTTTAAAGTATATAGGAAGCCTTAAGGTCCTTCAGGTTTCCCTAATAATTACAATAGCTTTTGTTATATGCCTGGTACTGTTTTAACCATTTTTACAAATATTCTCTCATTAGATCTTCACAACAACTCTCGGAGATAAGTGCCATTATTATACCCATTTTATAGTTGAGGAAGCCAAGACAGAAAGAGTTTAATGACTTGCCCCAAGTCAAACAACTAGTAAGTATCTGAGGTTGGATTTGAACTCAGGACTTTCTGACTCTAGATTCAGCACTTTATCTACCATGCATCCTTATCATGAACTCAACAAGATCCTAGCCATTATTGTATATTCTCTTCTCTATAGAGCTTACCCTGACAACATTAGCTCACAGTAATCATTTCTTAACTTCACTGACTTTTATTTATTTTCTGTATTACTCACTTGGTGCTTTCTACATATAGTTCACACAATAATAGGCAATATGGAATAGTAGGAAGAAGAAATAATTCAGAGCTAGAGAAACAGGGTTCAGATTTTGTGTGAATTTACATGTCACTTAACTGCTTTAGATTCAATTCCTTTTGCAAAACAAAGATATTAGATTAAATAAGCTTTAAGATCACTTTCGTCTTTAAATCCTATGGCCCATCCTACTCTGAATCCAACAAAAATTGCTTGTCTTGCAGTGTTTAATTATATATATATATATATATACACACATATGTATGTATGTATGTACGTATGTATATACATACATACATACATATGTGTGTATAGTCTTGTCCCTAAATAGTTTATGAGTTATTTGAGGTTAGACAACATAGTTTACTTCTCTATCCAGGCTGACATACTGAATGGATGTACAACTTTACAGTGAGGTGATTACTGGAAGATGGGGCAGATCCCAAGAATACAGGGTGTTTTGACATAGTGAATGGGGCTGTCAGCAGAAGTTCTTTAGTGATCATTCCCATTTGCTCTATGCTGTGTCAGGGAGAACACCAAGCGTAACTATGATGCTTCAGTATCAAGCAGAGCACTGAAAAGTAAGATGAAAATGTGGCAGCCACCTACTTCTTCCCCAAGGCCAAAGGTGCTTGGACCCTAACTAGTATATAAGATGAAAGTAAATCTTATTGTAAATATGATGTCCCCTTTTTGTTCTAAAAAGATTTTTATTATAAACAATAACCATTAAAATATTAAACCCAAAGGGATTGAAATCTTAAATAAAAACCCTAGAATTTAACAATTAGTTATCTGAAACTTTGCTGACATCAAACTTTTCTTTCCTTTCTTCCTCCCTCTTTTCCTCTTTCCCTTCTTCAATTCCTTCCTTCTTTTTTCCATCCTTCTTCCTTCCTTCCCCTCTTCCCTCTCTTCCTCCTTCCTTCCTCCTTCTCTCCTTCCTTCCTTCTTCTCTCCCTCCCTCCCTTCCTCCATCCCTTCCTTCCTTCCTCCACCCTTTCCTCCCTTCCTGCATCCCTTCCTTCCTTCCTTCCTTCCTTTCTTTCTTTCCTTCTTTCTTTCTTCCTTTCTTTCCTTCTTTTTCCTCTTTTCTTTCTTTCTTTCTTTCTTTCTTTCTTTCTTTCTTTCTTTCTTT
>JAJPUD010005658.1:7330-31709 GCA_023553655.1 Myrmecobius fasciatus | reverse complement strand
TTTCTTTCTTTCTTTCTTTCTTTCTTTCTTTCTTTCTTTCTTTCTTTCTTTCTTTCTTTCTTTCTTTCTTTCATCCTCTCTTCATAGCCACCAGGAGAGAAGTAATATATAATAACTTAAATGCTTATATAATTACTCTTTTCTTCTTTGAAAATTGAAATTATTTATATATTGGTGTAAAAATACCCATCTCCATGGAAGCATCATACTAGAGATGACATCTTTTGTGACCCTAGGCATAAAATTTTCACAAGTTAATTTCATAGAATTATATTCCTTAAGTTTCTATAAGTCATTTAAAAGTCCTTATTTCTTGCTTACATGACTAGAACATTGCCATTATTTTATTTAGATACAGAAAATAACAACATGAAGAAAGGAAAGGCTAAATATAATTAACAACACTGGGGGGGGGGGAGGAGAAACGGCAAGCAAATAACATTTTAAAATAAGAACAAGAAATAAAAGGATCTAAAAATATTCCTGGATAGAAATTCTAAGGTACCAATGGAAGCCTTAACAGAAGGGAACTACCTAAACCAAGGGAACTCATGTCTATGACCTCTTCTATTTATACTATGACATTTTCATTCATTATACCATAACTTTACAAAAAACATTTTCATACCTCAAAAAAACTAAAGCTGTAATAGGAGAAACTCTTGCTAGTCAACGGGACTCACATAATAGTAAAGTAGTCACAACCATATGTGTTTCATTCTAGAGATGAAGATGATCACACTTTCCCCCTTAGTTACAAAAATATAACTTAGTAAAACTATTGCGTGTAAGCAATATATCTAAATGTAACAAAAATAATATTAATAGCAAGTATTTATTTAGCATTTTGTAGTTTACAAAGTACTTCATGTAAATTACTTCATTTTATTAAACATGAATATTAAAAGAGTATGTGGACAATTTTTACTAATTATCTATGTACAATTTAAAGTCTCAGTGTATGTTTTACTATTAACTTATTTCTGGCCCAAATCGTGTTCATGTGCCTTGAGTAAGGCATTTTTTTGTAATTCATGCTACTGCTATTATCATAAAATCAAAAGTCCTTCCTGAAGAATGTAAAAAGTACATGGCTTCAGATTAATTTAGCATCAAAAGTCCTTCTAAGAAGCTCTTGCTTGTTTTAGGGTGACTTCCCTTCCCAGTGAAAAAAGTCTTCCATGAGACCTTCAAACTTAGCAGAGAAAATAATTTAATTTCCATTTTCACCTTCTTTGTTATTTTATTGCCTCCACTTTGAATAAAAGAAAGATGACCATTTTATAGCTATAGCCTTTGACTATGACATTTCTCTTAATCACAGATTTCCACAACAATTGACATCTTTGTAAGAATAAGATGACTGGCGCAGTGGGTAGAGCACCAGCCCTGAAGTCAGGAAGAACTGAGTTCAAATCTGGTCTCAGACACTTCCTAACTGTGTGACCCTGGGCAAGTCACTTAACCCCAATTGCCTCAGCAAAAAAAAAAAATAAAAAAAAAATAAGATGACTATCACTTTGGGTATATATGTATATATGTACACATGTAGGATAAATCATTCATGATAAGTATAGAAGAAAATATCTTTGTGTATGTGTGTGTCTATTAGACACACATATATGACATATATGTATATATATATATATATTCACACACATATATACATACACCATAGGTGTAAGTTTGGGGCATTAAAATTTACATACAATTGTAAGGTTTGCAAATTGATCCTTTTCTCTTGGTTCCCTTAGCAACAGCTCTATTTCACAAACTTGGTTTAGCTACAAACTGCTTTCTGTTAAATGGAATGTGTCCCTTCCTACAGAACATAACTTTTTAAAACAACATTCTAAAGCAAGTTTTTGATCAGATTTAAAGTGGTTTCAGTGTACTTATAATGTCAGAACACAGAGCCTCCAAGATCTGTATTCCTTGGGGGATAGAGTCATTTCTCTCACCTCTCTTTCCTTCCAACTAATTGCTTAGGAGGGTTCCCTGGCTGTGCCACAGGAGACTGAATAGGTTTGGAAGGAGGCACTTGTGACACTATCAGCTGGGGGCTCAGGAATTGAGTTGGGAGTGAGGGGCTAATTTTTTTGAAAGGAACAAAGCTGAGGTATTTTTTAAGATGCTGATTTAGTGGGTTATTGAAAATGCTGCCCACATAGCCTTTTAACCCTCAAAGATATCAGATAACTTTTTTCTTGCTGTGAGATGAAGTGGCTGTCATTATCTCCGAAGGTCTGTATCATATTGGAATCTGTCAGTGCAGGTCAGAGAGTCCGCAGTGCTCTGGGCCCAGCTCCGGGACTGAATTACATTTCCCCAGCACAATGGCTGCAGAATGGGTGGGTACTTTGTCATTTAAACTGCATAAAGAGGCAGAAATTGATTTTTATTGTGGATCTTCATATCTAATAAAGCTCTGAGGGGCTCTTTTCTTCTCCGATTGAATAGCCATTGAATGCTTTCAATCTAGTTCTGTGTTTCATGCCTAAACTGAATAGCAGCAAGGAAGAAAATAGATGGGGGGAAAGAGGCCAAGTCACTTTCCAGATTGAAAAGGATATGGCAGAGAAATAAATTAAAAAAATAAAATAAAATAAGACTATTTGGAAAAGCATTTAAGTGGAAAAAGGAACTTTCTTGATGCTAAGGGGGGGAAAATTGCTTTTTGAGATGTGTGTGTGTAAGTGCAAATCCACTTGTGTGTGCACGTGCTTGCCATGACTACTGTGTGTGCATGTGTGAAAATCTCTTTGTGGTTAATGTGTCCAGATCCAAAGTGTGAGTAAAAAATGCTTTACTCAAAGCCAGTTCAGAATGACTCTCCTCTTGCCCCTGGCCGAGACACACCAAAATAGGAAGAGGGTCCCAACAAGCAAGTCTTTACCCTGTACAAGGATATTCTGGCTAAGTATCAGCAACCCACAAATGTGTCCTTCTTAATTGCCACTGTCAGATAACTCTTTTTGACCAAGTAACTGAGTGTGAGTCTGAGCTTTCTAGACACCCGGGGCCAAATGTTTTTCCAGATTCAGTAGGTCCTTTATACTATCTAGCCTCTCTGAATGCTCGAGGTAATAGCAATTGAAGAAATTGTTTGTAACTATTGTCAAGTCATAAATGCAAGGACTGAAAATGGGAAAAAAATTTTACCAATGACAGGAGGACTCTTATCCACTCTTTTTGGTAAACATACTCTGCAAGTGGGAATTCAGGAGAATTTTTCTCGAGAACCACAGGCAGACTGAGTCCTGAGATCTTCTTGACTACAAGACCAATTTTCTATCTATATATATTCTCTATGTCTATCCCATCTCACTCTATCTCTGTCTCTTTCTCTCACTCTCTCTCTTTCTATATGTGTGTGTGTGTGTGTGTGTGTAAGGCCAGAGGTGTGTGTTATTTATATACATGTACGTAAATGGGTGTATATAGAGACAGAGTGAGAGAAAGACAGATAGAGCAAAAGGAGAGACAGAGAAAGACAGACATAGAGAGAAGAGACCTAGACAAAGAGGGAAACCTAGAGACAGACAGACAAATAGACAAACTTCTAAGTGTCTCAGGATATTCTCCAAGATTTTAAGTACTGTGTGTATATGTGTGTGTGTGTGTGTGTGTGTGTGCATTCTCTTTTGTAATGTAGTACAAAGCCAGAAATCTGGGTTTGAATCCTGGCTCTGTTGCTATATGATACTTTGCATAAATCATTCAGCTTATGTGGGTCTCAGGTGCTTCATCTTTATAGAAATTATAAGGTTTCTTCTGGGATTGCTTGGTGGCACTTTGTATCGAGTGCCAATTCTAGGTTCCTTAAGAGCTGCATTCAAATTTGCCCTCAGACATTTCCTAGCAGTGTGACCTTAGGCAAGTCACTATACCCTGTTTGCCTCAGTTTTCTCATCTGTAAAATGAGCAGGAGAAAGAAATGGCAAATCACTCCAGAATATTTGCCAAGAAGAGCCCAAATGAGATCATGAAAAGTTGGTGATGACTAAAACAACGAACAAGAAGTTTTTTCTGATCTTTAAATTCTATTAATTACAGATGCGGGAGTTCATGTTATCTAAATGAGCAATAAGATCATACTTATAAGAGAAAATGACATTCTAGTTTGGAGTATTCTGTTGAATCCTGCCCCTGACACTTACTGTTTTACTCTGACCTTACGTCTGCTTGTCTATTTCCTTAGTTATAAAAATTTTTAAAAAATGAGTATAACAGACCTATCTCACAGAGTTGCTGTGAGAATTAAATGTTAATATTTGTAAAGCACTTAGCACATGCCCAAAACATAATAGGTCCTACATAAACATTTATGCTCCTTTCTTCCTCCCCTTCCAGGGAAGTTCCAAAAACTAACAAAATCATAGATCTAAATCTAAAATGTCATGTGGCAATAATTGCATGTACACAACCAAAAAAAATGCTTTGAATGAATTCCTTATGGAACCAACTACTTTGTTTATACTGATGAGGAGGTAGCCTGTGATAAAGAAGACCTTCACAAACAGAAAATGAATTCCTTCTTTTCTGTCCAAAGTATACTCCTTTTATCCAAATTTCAGACATATTGATCACCACTCTGGCCATATTGTCTTGATCCTTGAAATAATATTTGGTCTCCTCTCTCTCCTTTTCCCCATTTGCCTAAAAAGGTGTCACATTTTGGTTCTTCCTTCTTTGTAAAATATCCAGACTCATCCTCTCTTATCTCCTTTTGAAGTATTTGCACCATCAAGCTGAATAACCAGGCTTCTTGGCAGGGGAGGTGCCAGAGGAAGCTTAATGTTCCCATTAGATACTTAGAGCACAGGAAGAACTGAATTGGAAATCTATAACCCAAAGTGGGATTCACCCTAGAGGAGAGATCCTTGTTCTGTGCAACAGAACAAAATAAGTTGACCACACCTGCTGGCTATGTACCAGATCATTCATTCAAATGGACTTCAATATTTTCATCAGAGAGGAGACCTAAACAACTTCCTTCTAAATTGTATTGTTATTGATAGCCAAGACCAGCCTTTGTCAATGTAGGGAAGCAGTTGTACCTTACATCTCAAAAGCAAAATACTGTTTGGCACCTAAACCTTGGCAGCTGAGGCCACTTAATTCCAAATCTTTAGACCCCAAGATCTAACCTAGTACTGAGCTTAGGAAAGGCTAAAAGTACAAAAACTTAAGTCTTCTTATCATCCTTACAGCTGGTACTGAACGACACTTGTGCCCTTATTTTAGAATCCAGGTTTCTCCCTTGGGTCTCCATCCCTAAGTTACTGTTTTGGTTCTCTGCACATTGACATGGTTACTACCTTATCCATCCAACCATTTGCCTCCACCATATGCTTTTATGAGGACTGGAATTCTGCATTGAACTATGTCCCTATGTCTGCCACCTAAATCACTATCTATTGCATACTACCAGATCTTTTTATACTATTCTCCTGCTTGAAAAATAATGATGTCACATTTAAAGCACCTTAGGGGGTTTGAAATACAATTTTTTTTCACCATAAGCTTGGGAATATAAGCATCATCCCCATTTCAAAGATAAAGAAAATGAGGCTCAAAGAGATTAAATAATTGGCTCAAGTTGACACAACAAGTAAATGGATTTTAAAGGGGGAATTCAAATCCAAAGCACAATTATAAACACAACAAGCCATCACTTAACTAAATATTAATTATTATCTAGTTATTAATACCTCTAGTTATACCTTAATTTAAAAAAAATGGAGTGATTTTCCAAAATACATGGCCAATATTGAATCTTCCTTTGTAAGAAAATAAAATGGTAAGCAAAATGGAAAAAGGCATTTGTTTTAAACAATATAGGGCCAATTCTCCCAATTCTTCCCATACTAGTCCAAGTTTGTTAAGTTCTACGATATCAAAGACTTGGTTTGGTAGTAGTGAGTATTCCCTCAGTGTCTTTAACAGTCCTCTAGGCTGACTTGTATGATTTCTGAAAAAGTCAGATCTCCTTTATATTGGCTTGGATTCAATTCAAGTTATATGAAGAAAAAATAAAGCAAGTTACATGAGAAAAACTTGATGGAGGCTGCTTCCTTGGGTTGTTGAATTTTCCTTCATTAGTCTTCTGAAGCCCAATATGTATCTATGGCCAAGTTTTGTATTCTGACAATGAGAATTTTTACCTAAGTCTTAATACTTTTCTTTCTTATTCCTTTAAATCATTGTCATGCAAAGTGTCTAAAGAGTCATCTAAGTGATGAAATAAATAAGAATTGCTATACCTGGAATCAGAAAGAACTCTATTCAAATCTCAGATATTATGTGATCTGGTTAAATCATTTAATTTCTCTCTGATTTAGTTACCTCATCTGTAAAATAGTGATAATAATAAAAGCCTCTACTCCCAAGTGTTAATAAAATGAAATAAGATAATAAAATAAAAACGAGATATTTGTAAAGCACTTTGCAAACCTTAAGATTTATATAAATGCTATTATGCTGCCCTTACTTTGTTCTCTTCTCACCAATCCTAAAATTTCCCATCTTTTCTGTCCTTCTTAGATAGCACCCATGCTTTAGACATGTCTATTTTAGAAGGCCTATTCAGATGGAGTAGGCAGGTAGGTAGGGCAGTGGAAAGATTGAGCCTAGATTTAGGAAGACTTATTTTCCTGAGTTCAAATATGGCCTAGCAGTATGACCATGAACAAGTAACTTAATCCTGTTTCTCAAAAGAGAGTAGACCTAAGTAGTTCCTTTCTAAATTATATTAGTATTGATAGCCAAGACCAGTCTTTGTCAATCTAGAGAAGCAATTGTACCTTACATCTCAAAAAACAAACAAACAAACAAACAAACAAGCACTGTTGGCAGCTGAGGAAATGGCAAATCACTCTAATATCTTTGCCAAAAAAAAATCCAAAATAAAGTCATAAAGATGTGGACACAATTGAAACAATTGAACAACAGTAATCTAGATGGAACAGTAATTTTATGATAGAAAGTGATAAGAAATAAACTTCCAATAAACCAACAGTTTAGAATTAGATTGTTGATATTAGTTTTCATTTTTAATGTTAATTTTTAATATTTAATTCAATATTTATAAAGTCCCTACTACATGCTAAATAGGTACTGTGTACTCTTTTTTTAAAAAAAAATTTGAATAATGGTTTGTTTTTTCAAATACATGTAAAGATAATACTCAAAATTCATTTTTGTAAAACTGTATTCCAGATTTTTCTCCCTTCTTCTCTTATCTCCTCTCTCAAGGGTATCAGTTTTCAAGCAAAAGAATTGGGACTAAAGGTTATATAATATTGGGGAAATCATTGAACTTTTTTTGATTAGAGAAATTATAAAAATGGTATTCATTTTTAAGGTAGAGGAAAGAAGTTTAAAATATTTTAAGTAAATTATTTTAATAATATTAATTATTTAAATTATATAAAAGAATAATAAAAAAGTATTATGTGAATTGGACAACAGATACCTCATCCATCAGTACTTCTCAAACTCACAAGTTTTACTCTAGTGAAAGACTAATTAATGGAGTACAGATTTATAACTTTGGTCACATTACCTTCGGCATTATGATAATTTTGAAATTCAAAGAGTCAGCGTTGGAGTAGGGAAGACATAGGTTCAAATTAAACATGGAAAGAATGCAGGATACAACAGTGATTAGCTTGTGGTAGAGTAGGGAGATAAGACATAAAATAGACATAATTTCTGTCGTCAGATGAAGAGATTTACTTTCTATTGTAACATGGAACAAAACGAATCCATATGAATAATCTATAGTGAAGCAGACATAATAGCACAATAAAAAACTACTTTTTTCTAATAAAAGCTATTTGAAAATAGGGATTCAAGAGGGGGAACAGGGTATAGTTGAATTGGTTCACCAAGGAATCAAGATGAAAAGAAGAGGAGAGAGTGGCTAGTGCCATGAAGTTGTCTTGAGAGAAAATTGAATGGTCCAGGAATTGGAAGTCTTGGTGAGAATAAAGAGTAGGTAAAGTAAGGGAAAGCAAAGAGAGAGGTGAAAAATCAATGAATTATGGTCAGATGAGGGGATTTCATTGTCTAGCACATAAAAGGACTTATTAAATACTTAATTGTTTTCTTCATTGCCCAAAGAGATAAAATAATCCATTTTAAACATTAGCAAAAATTTGGATATATTAGCTCATTTTTTGTAGGCTTACAACAAAGCATTTTCAGGCTCATAATAGTAGCCAAGATGATGGAGACAATTTGTACACCATTCTTTTTCCATATGGTTTTGATTTCTAATACTAGATCTCTTTATTTTGAAAACTTTTCATTTTATGTAGCTTAAATGGTAGGAGTATTTTGTGTGGTAACACATATATACATGTATATAATATTTACTCTTATTGTTATTATGTGTTTTACTTGAACCTCCACTAAATATAAACACAAACAAGCAAATGTTAGCAATTATTTTTCTTTAAACTAATGAGTTTCCACACAACTTGTCAAAATATTTTTTATACTCTTTTCCTCTAAGTCACTATGTGTATTATTTTTCTATTCATTCTTACTCACTTTTCCTCACATGATGACTATGGTTAATATTGACTCATATGTTCTATTTCTTCTCAAAAGTAGTTTCAAAATGTATATTGCCCATTTCACTTTGAACTAAAAAAAACAATTAAACATATATTTCCAATTATTTATATTTGTAAATGTATTTCAGTATACATTGTCCATAACAATTTATTAGGTATGCTCTACAATTCTCTTTTTTTTATATGTTCATTTCTGATTTTGTATACTTTTTCTTATATAATTAAAGCATGTATGTGGGTATTTGTTGTGGGGGAGGGTTAGTTCTATGTTCTTTGTTTCTCATTTGTTTTTCATTGTATCTTTCAAAAATTCTTGATAGTCTTCATATTTTTTCAACTGTAACAGTGTATTCCATTGTCATCAAGAATGTTCATGATATGAAGCCTTCTATGTAATAATAATTTAGCTAGCATTATTACAGTCTATCTTACACTCAGCTATCAAAATGATCTTCCTAAAATGGCCTATGTCACACTATACTCCTCAGTAAACTTCAGGGACTCCCTCTCTCTTTTAGGATCAAATATAAGACACTCTGTTTGCCATTTAAAGCCCTTCATAACCTGTCCCCTCCTACTCTTCCAGCCTTCTTACGAATCTCATATCTTTTCTTTTTTCCCATATTCTGTGATCTAATGACACTGGCCTTTTTGGTATTCCTTGAACAAGAAACTTAATCTCTGAAAAAAAATTCATTTGTATAGAGTTTATACACAAATGTGTGAGTGTTGTCTCATCCATTATAGTGAAAATACTTTGAGAGCAAAGAATGTCCTCTACCTTTCTTTGAATCTCCAATGTATAGCATAGTGATTGGAACAAAATAGGTACTTAAAAATATTTATTGACTAACACCTGAAAATTTGAAAAATGCTTTATAAATATTGTCTTATTTTATCTTCATAAACAATCCTGAGAGGCTGATACTATTAGAATAATATAGTATATTATAGTATATAATAGTAGAGTATACTATTAGTATAATATAGTATAATATACTATATTAGTGTAGTATAATATACTATATTAGTATAGTATAGTATAATATACTGTATTAGTATAGTATAATAGTATGAAAAGACTGAAGTAGAAAGAGGTTAAATGATGCATAGGATCAGATAGGCAGCTAATTGGTGTAATGAATAGAGTCCTAGGCTTAGAATCAGGAAGACTTATTTTCATGAATTCAAACCCAGCAGCAGATGCTTATTAGCTGTGTTATCCTGGGCAAGTCACTTAACATTGTTTACTTCAATTTCTCATCTGGAAAATGATATGGAAAAGGAAAAAGCAAGTCACTCCAGTATCTTTCCCAAGAAAACCCCAAAATGGAGTCACAAAGAGTTGTATGTGACAGAAAGGAGTGAACAATAACAAAATAAAACAAAACAAACAAAAAGGGAGGGAATCACCCAGCTAATAAGTGTCTGAATTTGGATTTGAACTCATGGTGTTCCTGACTCCAAGTCTAGTACTCTATCCACTGGCCCAACTAGATGCCTTAGCTAGCGTTTAAATAATGCTTTAAGGTTTGTAAAACAATTTATACATATTCTTTCATTTGATTTTTACAATAATCTTGTAATGAAGTGAGTGCTATTTGGAGTCAGGACTTCTTGGGTCCAAATCCAGGACTTTTAAACATTGAGTCTCTCTCATTTTTTCTTACTGAATTATGTTTTCTTGAATGTTTCTCTCCATTCTCATTTTTTATATTTTTTTATTAATTATAGATTTTTATTTTCAAAACATATACATGGATAATTTTTGACATTCATCCCTACAACATTCTGTGTTCTAATTTTTTTCTCTCCCTTCTCCTCAATCCCTCCCCCAATTGGCAAATGATGCAATACATGTTAAACATGTGCAATTCCTCCATACATATTTCCACAAATATCATGATGCACAAGAAAAATCATATCAAAAAAGAAAAAGAAATGCATTTTAGCTTTTTCTCACCTTTTCACTGAAGTCACTGAGTATCAGAACATATGCTGATTTAATTTGGAATGCATTATCAAGCTCTTCATAGAGTTTTCCTACCTCTCTATTCTCAGGATCCAATATTGGTAAATAAATTGTAATTATTTTCATGATGATAATTTTGCAAATGCTTATCAGGAATACAACATAAGATGCCAAAGTCTCATGAAATAATATTTCTTATTGCTTTTTGTATTACACTAAAATCAATTCTGCAATCTCCATTTTTTCTCTCTCCCAGGAGCATTGATTTTATTAACAGAATTGTAGTATTATTAACATTATTAATTACCCAGAAATTGTTTCTTAAACTATTAAAACATCATATTTCTCATTCCTTATTGTACAATTTAGAAAATACTCTTACTTTCATGAACCAATAAATAACAGGACAGTTTCTCACTGACTCTTCATCCAAAACTCTATATAAGTTTTAACCATGAGGATCAATGGGTCTTAAACCCCAGCTTCTGTGTGATTCTCACTGAAGAAATGGAGGCCAGATTACAAATATTGTCTCTACTCGTAAACAATTCCTTCTTCCTCCTCTGAGTCATAACAAAATTTATTAAAAAGCCTTCTTTCTATGGACTGTCATTCTTCATTGGAACTCCTCTGAATTACAAAACTGGTGGTCAGTAGAAGGACATAGGGGAACTTTTTTTAAAGAAATGAACAAAAGAGAGAATAAGGGAAAGAGTAAAAGAATAGGGAAAGGAAGGCAGAGAGGATATGCCAAGGAAATGAAAATTTTCCCCATGGAACCCAATGGCTGAGCACCTTAGGAGACATGTTACAAGGATATCCAATAGTCTGAGAGTTTAACCCTTCGACTCCTAAAGATCTTATGCAGTAGATTGCTTGCAAATAAGAAATTTCCCTGAAGAGAGTCATGGATTCTATCCTTTGGTTTTTCTTCTCATCATGACAGAAGTTCCCACCCATGAGGAAGATGGAAAGTTGTGGTAGACTCAGAAGTAGTAAAGAGTTCCTAAACTCATTTTTCAAGCTGATAGCAAACTAAAATCAGAGAAATTACAAACACAATACACAAAGTGAATGGAGTGAACATATTTTCTTTACTTTGGGTTGCGGGGAATTCCAATGACCAATAATTTCCATTTTCTCTCCCATTTTCTTGGTCTTAAGTTCATAGGTTTTGTAGGTTTTAGTGTTATAAAAAACCTTAAGGATTATCTATCTGAGCCCCTTCATTTTACAGCTCAAGAAATCAATCAACAAGTATTTTTAAAGTACTTATTATAAGGCCAAGCTTGAACATATAAAAAAAACAAATAAAAACTGTTCCTGTCCTCAGGGATCTTATTTTCTAAAAGGGGAAACCGCAAGTTCTTATATAGATCTAAGCCCTGGCTGAAAGGCCATTTACATAAAAATCTCCAGCAAATTTCTCTATGTAGGTATAGATAAGAAATATACAAAGTAGATATCACCTTAGAGGTGAGGGCACAAGCAGATGGGAGATTACAGGAGGAGGAAGAGGACTAAGAAGCCGAGATAAGACATGAACCCAGTTCCTCTGATTCTGAATACTTTATTCTTTCTGCTATACAAGAGCATGTCTGGCTTTTAATATTTTAATATTAATAACTTTTAATATTGCTGACAGCTACTACTCCCCCAACTCCTGTATACTTTCTCTCTCTATGGTTTTCATAATTCTGTTATTCCTTGTCTCTCCTCCTGTCTATCTGAATACTTTTTTGGAGTCTACTTCACTAGTTGCAACTGGCAAATATATGTCTCTGTTTGATGCTCCATTCTCTTTCCTCTAGTTGCTTTCTTTGTGACTTCATTGTTATTAAATCTTGTCAATTATATTTCCAAAACATCTCTTGCAGTTGGCCCTTCTCTCCATTTACATGAATGTCACACTAATCGAAGCTCTCAGCTATCTATGTTACTATAATTGCCTTCTAACATCCTCCAATATTCCAATATATCCCTTCTCTAATAAATCCTCTACAAAATTCCTCAAATAATTTTCAAAAGGCATAGAGGAAATAGGGTATAATGCTGAATTTGGAAAGAGAAATCAAAGATTTTAATCCCATCTCTGCCTCTTACAGTGTGATTTCAGGCAGATCATTGAAACTCTCTGAGACTGTTTCATTCTCTGAAAATGAGGGAATGAAATTAGACAATTACTATAGTCTTTCTAGTTCTGTTTATGAAAGAAGATCTGATCATGTTGTTCCCTTCATCAAAAACTTTCAGTGGCTTCCCGTTGCCTCTAAGATAAAATGAAAGCTATCTAATTCTTCTGAATCTCTACAATCTGGTTCTATTTATTTTCTCACATTGCCACCTCCATATACCTATTGTTTCGAATAGCCAATTCAAAAATTCAACATGTCATCTCCCGCCTCAAAACATTTGTCTAAATCATCCTCTGTTCCTTGAATTTACTTCCTCCTCATCTCAACATCTTATCTTGCTTTAAATCTCAAATTCAGGTAATAAGTACTTCTTATGTGAAGCCTTTCATTTTCTTTAGATTACTCCTGAAGATAACCATTTATATTCTACATAGAAATGCCTCCCCAAAATAATGAATGATAGGTTCATGACGATGTAATTGTTCTTTTCAGGAAAGTGTCACGCTGTCTCATCAATATGTATTCTCCCACAATGACAAACCCTGATGAGGGGAAAGAAAAACTTTTGAACACCAATATGCCAAAAGAGGATAAACTTGTAATTCTGGGTGTCTTTAAGGCCAAAGTAAGTGCAGACTGTCAGATATGACAAGAAGTTCTTGTAAAGAATAGAACTGGAAACAGGAACAGCAATAGTTCCCTATTACTGAAAACTTGCATGTCTAATGGCCATCTTATCATCAACACTGTCTTCCATTTACCTAACTGCAATTAAACATGGTGAATATATGCTCACAGAAAACATTGGCATTTAATATGATTGTAAAGAGAAGAGACAAAATGAGAATAATGGAGGTAATGTGTGGCACAGCGCTGGATGGATCACAGACTAAATATTCTCATTCAACAAAAGTGGTGACCCCAAGACAAAATGATTACAGAAGACATAATATCAAAAGATTAGCACATTTCTCTGTTAAGCTGAGCAAAAATACAGCTGGCAACAGTAGAGCAGAAAAGGAATGGGCAGATCTCAGAGATTTAGTGTACAGTACTGAATTTACAAATCTGAGCCAGAACACTCACAAATATCAAGATTAATTTGATGAAAGTGATGGGAAAATTCAGAAACTGCTAAATGAAAAGTGAGAACTCCACAGGATGTACCAGTAGGACAATCCTCCTGTCTTTAAGAAGGCAACATTTAACTCCATTGAAAATAAAATCAGAGTGAAGCTTAGAGAGATGCAGGATTCTAGCTCAATAAGAAAGCAGTTGAAATTCAGTTTTACACTGATAGTAACAATCCAATGTACTTTTATGATTCCCTGAAGGCTATTTATGGGCCAAAGTCTTATAGTGCATCTTAACTACTCAGCACATATAAAAGCTGACCAGAATCTTCTGGGTTATGTGAAAGATCAAGGATGCCACTATTGTCCATCTCTATAAAGGTAAAATAAATAGGTGGCAATCATGGTGGGGAAGGGTTCTTTCTTTTAGTCATTACAAGTGAGATTCTTCTCAGAATCCTCATTACTAGACTGATCTTTCACTTGGAAGATGATTAATCTAGCTGAGAGCCAATGTGGCTTTAGAAAGGTCCAAGGAGTGGGTTGATATAGTGTTTACTGCCCAATAACTCCAAGAGATATGCCAGGAGCAGAATAGAGCTGCTACATAACATTCATAAATCTGATTAAGGTCTTTGAAATTGTCAGTTGTGAAGGTTTATAGAAAATCACGATACAATTTGGATGCCAGAGAAGTTTATCAGTATTGTATGTTGGTTCCATGATGACATGTTTTAACAGGTCTTGAATAATGGATGATGCTCTTGTGCTTTCACAATCACCAATGGAGTGAAACAGGTCTGCGTGCCTGTTCCCACGCTTTTTAGCACTGGGCATTCAGTGATGTGAGATGCCTTCAATGAAGACAAAAAGGGCATCGGGGTCAGCTACAACACTAATGATAACTTGAAAACTTTTAACTTGAAAAGGCTATAAGCCAGGACTAAATTGGAGGGATGATTATGCACTCAATACAGTCTCTGAGGCTGAAATGCAACAGAGTAGAGATTTGTTCTTTACTCTGAGCTGACAATCAATTTACCTTGGCCTGATAATCAATACCAACAAAACAGAGGTTCCACACCATTCATACATGGAACCATTACAACAAAAGGAGAAATTATAAATTCTGTGGATAAGGTCCCTTACCTTGTGGATAAGGTCCCTTACCTACACCTGACAAGGTGTCCATATAGACGATGAGATTAATGCACTCCTTGCCAAAGCTAGCTCAGTATTTTAGAGGCTTTGAAGGAAAGCGGGGAAGAGAAGGGGGCATTAAGCTATCAAACTGAAGTTCTACAGAGTCACTGTGCTGCTCTGTTATATTCCTGTAAAATCTAGACAGTATACCAGCACCATACTAGGAAACTGAATCACTTGCATTTAAAGATTCTGAAGATCACTGTAAGATAGGACCGGACACTGAGGTCCTTTCTTGAGCTGAAATGCCAATCATTCAGACTCTACTGCAAAGAGTACAAGTTCAATGCTTTTCAAATACCAAACTATGTTTGCCTAAAAAGACTATTTCATGGAGAACTTACACAAAGTTCTCCTAAATAGATAGATAGAGAGATAGAGAGATAGATTAGATATAAATATATGACTCTCTGAAGAACTTTGTAATCAGTTGTGAGACTTAGGAGACATAGCATGGTATGTCCTCATCAAAGAAGGCACTGCTCTATGAGCAAAGCAAAATTGCAGTACCTAAAAGGAAATGTGAGATGCTGAAGTTTAGAGACTTCACTCCAAATATCCATAAGAACTATTTGTGCCCAATGTGTGATAGTGGTGATATTGGTCTGATCAGTATATCACATTTGGACAGTATACCTTGATCTCAACATAGTGATGCCTTTTTGGTCCTCTTTACACTCAAAGAACAACAAACTAAGAAAAAAAGACAGGCTGATGGTGAAAAAATTAGAAGAATCCATTCATTCAACAAATGTTTATTGAGTATGTTATAAACAATGCAATGTTAATCTATTATAGCTCAATTTAAAAGCAGAGAAAGAAATCTACTAATTTGATTCCCTTCCTGTTTTCCTTTTTTTAATTTAAATTTTTGTTTTTGTCTTTCTAACAGATTTCTCAAATCATTAAAGAACTTGGTAGATGATCACTTTCCATGCACAGTTTTTACAGATGATGCAGAGCATTCAAAAACATTCTTTGTGTGTGTAAAAAAAATGATGTAAGGAATAGAAATTGAAGATCATTATTAATTATTCTCAATTTCACTAGCATTTTATTAACAAATCCACACTAATCCAGGATTAAAGCAGAGTAAGATTAGAGGATTTTATTCATCTGAAGCTTGAAGCAAAAGAATATATATCATAAACCTACCTACTTGTTTGACATAAAGCTGTCCTATCAAATCTTTGACAGTATATAGAATCCCCCACCCTATTATAATAAATATAAGCAGAAATAGACAAGAATATCTTCATTACTGATATAGTGTAGATATCTATACTTAAGAATATGACTGATGATGAAGCCCGTGTCCTTAAACAGTTTTCCAAATGGAATGGCCGGTATCAATGTAACATGACCATTCTCACTTGCTCTAGCATTTCATTTTAATGGAAATATACCTAGGTACTTTTTTTAAAGAAAATTAGCAACAAGATATTACAGTTATCTTTTTTATAAGTTGATTAGAATATTCTTTCTAATAATAATAGCTTTTTTGTTTTCAAAATAGTATCCAGATAGTTTTCAACATTCACCTTTATAAATCTTAAGCTTTAATTGAAATCCAAAGTCATTTATAAGAAATTGATACAAATATTTTGCTGGGGGAAAAAACGAATGAAAGAGGCAAATTACTTCCATTACTACTTGCAGTTGTCTAGGTAGCCTAGAAAGTTATACACATTTTCATGTGTATGTTACATATTTGTATATATACACTGTGTATATGTGTATGTATATGTGTACAAATATATATTCATGCAGCATGTGCACACATGGATACATATATGTGTGTGTAAAATACATATGCTAAATAGATTTGTTTATTCTTTATATCGGTATTTCTAGCATCTAACAAAGTGCCTGGTCTATAACAGGCCTTTTTAAAAAGTGTGTTAATTTTCAGATTGATTAATAGTAGAAAAAACTTTGAATATGGGATCAGAAAGCCTAAGTTTCATTGTGGATTCTGCAACTAATTAACTGAGTGATTGACTTGATATTTTCAATGACTCTTTCCATTATTAATCCTCCTACCAATTAACAAACATTATAAAAGGTCTATTATATGCCAGGCCCATGCTGGGTTATAGGAGCACAAATACAAAGAATGAAATAATACCTACTTTCAAGAAGCTTACATTTTAATTGGGGGACAGAGGATAAATTCATGTAAATTACGTAAGAGTATAGAAAAGACAAAAAACAAACATTTATTAAGTACTTATTATGATAGACACTGTTCTAAGGTTTTAAAAATATGATTTCATTTTATCCTTATGCCTTATATCCTTTTATCCTTACCTTGGGAAGGAGATATTATTCCCCCATTTTACAGTATTTCTCACTTTGAGGAAACTAAGGCAATTGACTTGCTCAGGATTACATAGCATGTGAGTGCCTGTGACTTTAGTCTCAGCATTATGCTACTAATATATGTAAATGGATGGATGGATATATTAAAGTTGAAATATTTGGGAGAAATAGAGAATTCCCTCATGGAACACACACTGCCATTGTACTCACTATACTGTATTTCTGTGACAGTGATTATTAATTGACCACATCTCCTAGGATCAGCTCATTAAGAGTAATATTTTCCTTCAACTGATCTGTATCATTATGGTAATGAATGGATTTATTGGCCTCATGATTTAGATTCAAATCCCGAAGAAAACTCTCAGTCTAGAAATTGCTGAGCAGGAACCAAACAGTATTGTTAGAATTGGTAGTGGAATTGGTGGTTAGAATTGGTGGTGGGATAGGTGGAAACTCCCTATAATCATGAAAATCATGGGCCCAGTTTTGTTTTTGTTTCTGTGTTTTAAATCAAAAGCACCAGTCCCTTTGTGGACAAAAGGTTCCAAAATGCTTTTGCATTTTCACTTCTTGATCTTGGGTGTTGTGCTTCCATTATGGTATCCAAAGTAGATTCTGAAAGGAAAAAAAAGTCATGAAAATCCATCTTGTAAAAATGAAAATGAATGTGTGGTTTATAAAATGTCTCCATCTCTTCAAACTTCCATCTGTGGTTGTGTACTTTGATAGGCAGCAGAGTATGTGGACAGAAATGCAAATACTACAAAATAAACTTAAAGGATAGAAACTTTTGGAGAAGAGACTACTTAATTGTGAAATGATGGTCAGAGAATTAATTTGGATATCTGCTTCTGACCAGATTTGTTTCATCCTCATTTCAGGAGAAATATACAAATCACTGATGGCAGATAATGGCATATGCTGCTCTATAATAATAGGCAATTTTAAGTACACAAACAAGCCTTTTATGCTTGTCATTTAAGCAGCCCCCTGACAAACGCTGCTGCTGATGAAGTCTGACGCAAATATATGAGGTTCCCTCTGTCCATTGCTAGTGCCAAAATACTCGACAAAAATGTGCCATCTGTGACAGGGCAACATTAAGCAAATTAATGTTCTAGAGTTTTTTTTTAAATTAAAAAATAAACATGGAATTTATTTTTCAATCAGTCATGATTAGTAAGAAAAATTGTGGCAATCAAAGGTGGGGAACTGTTTTCAGCAACCATAAACTGATCCTGTGTATCTCCATTCATTACTCACATCATTGCTTCTGGGACTTTTCCCCTTCTACTCCAATTAGAGCAAAAAAGAAAAAAGAACAACAGCATTAGGTTCTAGTTCATTCACTGAGACATACTTGCTTACATTTTTGGAAGGAAAAGGGTGACTTCTGGATGTCAAGAAATAACAGTTCTAGAAGCTTCTGAATACTGAGCTGCCTGCCTTTATCTGCATTGTGTCCCAGATTTGAGACTCCAAGACCTCTGGTTTTTGGAGAAAAATGATCAGAATTGTGAGAGCACTAATTTCTCATTTTCTAAGAGTAGATGACAAGAAAATAGCAGAAGTAAAGAAGGGCCTTAAAAATTAGATATCTCAATTAGCTAATATTCTATTGGATATTTGGAGGTGGGAAGTGGGAACTAAAGGAGAGAAGGTCAGAAGGAAGTGGAAGAAATAAGTAAATAGGGGAGGGGATGGAAAAAGAAAAGAGGAGGGAATAGGAGGTATTATTATAAGCTAAATCTCTCTGCTATTATCAGGTAATGAAACTACCAAAACAAGCTTGATAGTTCTCACTCAAAAAAAACTGGCTCCCTAAGATCTATAGAATCAAATACTGTTAGATGTTTAAATTTGTTTGCATTTAAAACTCTTTCATTTTGGCCCCTATCTACTGTGATGAATTGTAGGCTAGCCAGTGGGCAGCCATAGACTGTCCCCTCTTGGTTTCATGAATTATGATAAGATGGCTTCCAGTCTTGTGTGATTGAGTAGCTTATACTGTGTAATAACAAAAGGTTTCATAATTAGCCATGAAGCTAGAAGAACTGATGATTCAAGTATTACTGCACCAGAACTAATGGACACACTAAATGGACAAATTTATTGTTCATTGTTGTCTTTCTTTCCTTTTGGTCTTCAAGACAAGGCAAGCCTTCAGCTGAGAGCCAGATGGGAGAAGTCATCACTTAAGTGGAACAGCAATGGAAGCAATTATAACAATCCTGGAAAGATATTTATCAAACAAATGTGAGCTTTAGGAAGCAGGATTTCTCAAGAAATGAAACATCAGCCATGGATTCAAAAGAGGCACAGACCTCAGACTACAACTGGATTGCCCCCTAAAGTGAGTTACACATAAGAGGAAGTTGATGAATACTCCACAAAGGGAGAAAACCATTTCCAGTGCCATGGGGAGCAGAGTACCTACTTTGCCCCATGTGATTTTCACTACATTTATACTGTACAAATTTGTAAAATTGTACTTTGTATTCTTCCCAGAGACTTTGAGTATATCTAGGAAGAATATGCCCCTATTATGAGTAACAGGCTGGGATGTTTGTATCAAATACTACAAAATGGAGTCAACTAGGCACAATTTGGCAAGGGCTATATAGTTATAGCAGAATCCAAGAAGATATTATAGTCAAGGGTCCTCTGAGAACCCCAACTTTGAGGTTCCATTTGAGGGAAGTAATTCCAAATGGGGTGTTACTTTGCCTTTTCTAACCTTATTATGCACCAATCTCCTTCATATATTCTAAAATCGAATCGGTATGGTCTTTTTATTGTTCCTTATTCACAGCACTCCATTTCTTATCCATGGCTTTGTAATAACAACTTCCAAAATGAAATCCTTCTCCCTTCCTTCTAAAATCCCTAGTTTCCTCCCAGACTCACCTCAACATCAGCTCCTATATGATTTTTTTTTTATTCTTCTACCTCAGCTGTTGGTACCTTTCCCTTTAACATCACCATTTTGTATATGTTTTGAAAATTCATATAACTATATAGATTGTATCTCCCAAAAGAATGCTAGGCAGGTCTGTATTAGTTTGAATAATGAATGCAGTGAAGTGGTCACATGTATTCAAATTTGCATTACATATTTCCATTGGCCTGTGACAATTACTATATTTGACATAATTGTAACTTCAAATAGTATGATTTGAATGCACGAAACTACTTCATTGAATTAATTCTTCATTTGAATCAGAAACTAGCTCCTTGAGGACAAGGATTATCTCACTTTTATCTTTGTATCATAGTACCTAGCTCATATTAGGCATTTAATGAATGTATGTTTATTAATTCATAGCTAGCTCCTGTTCTGGGAACAAATGTCACAATACCATTATATCTTTCAGTATATTGTAGAAAGAATCTTTATTCAGCTACAAGAAAAACTTAGAATCTCTTTGGTGCCTTCCAACCCTATTCTTCAGGGATTGTATGCATTGTAGTATGACTCACCTGTCTTCAGCTCAGAACATTTTCCTTAGCTTTCTTGCACAGAACACACCTTACCTGATAGCTCAGAGAAGCAACACTGTTCATTTAAAGTCTACTGCATTCCTATCTATTTCTTCATGCTTGAGATAGCAGATAAAGATTCTAACCTTTCTCAGTCAACAGTCAACAAGCATTTATTAAGTGCTTATGGTGAAGCCTCTTTAATTCAATATAATTTAAAAAAACCCAAATGTTTATTTGTTGTATATCTGCTGTGATTAAGACATTGTTCTCCTGTCCTCTCTCCCCTCATAGTTTAGTACTTCTATACTGCTCCCTAGAATAATTCACCTTTCCACGACAAACCTTCTTCGTGTATTACTTATGAGCATCTGCCATTCCATTTAACTCCCAGCATTAATGTCTCTTAACAAACCATGTATTTTATGACAATTTTCTAGCATAATGAATCTCTTCTGGGAGAACAGAGGGTTCCTCCATTGATTATTGCTCTCTAACAGTACCATAATTCCTAATGGAAGTATGGCTGTTAATAGGGAAAAAACAATTCTTTAAAGAGTTGAATGACAAGAATAACAAGTGAAACAGTAGGAATCAGTTCAGTGCAAAGTTTTATTGCAAGCAATCTGGAGAAAAAGAGGGAAATAGAGAAGGGAAAAGGGAAACTTACATACAGCTTATGCATAAAATGAACGTAGAGCATAATACATAAGGGCTATGTTGTGTTGGAGATCACAATGACACAGATCCATTCAATAGAAAAGGGGTGCTCCAACAGGAAGCTATAGTCCTGCTGGAGGGAGAGAGTATGCCAAAGTACCCTTCTAATACTCTAGTTTGGAGTAGTCTCCTGGAGCTCAGGATGAGGACAAAATACTATTTCAAGAGTTTATCAGGGAGAAATATAAACTGTTGATGGACGAAATATTATTTTGAGAATTTGCACATCAGGAAAAAATTAGATAGAAAAAAATTTATTTGGGAGACAGAGTTGTATTTAACTTTGAAAGACATTATTGTCAGTAGTTTTCCATGAGTATGTTCTATAAGTTTCCCTCCGATCAGGGGAGATTGTCATGGTGGACTTAAGACTATTAGGCCTAATATTATACATTATGCTTTGAAGTTACTTACAATTCTAGACCAATAAGAGAAGAGAAAATAAAAGAGGAACAAAAAAAGTGAGAGAAAGAAGAAAATCTAAAATATTTGTTCCCAACATTTCATTCCTGAGTTCTTATAATCAGGGTTTGGAGAATAGTAGAGCATGACTTAGTAAACAAAAGCAAGAGAATAGCAGAATGGTGAGATGGATAATATCCTGGACTTGGAGTCAACAAGCCCTGAGTTTGAATCTTCCCTCAATATAATTCCCACTTATAACTATATGACCCTAAACAAGTCACTGGGCCTCTATTTCCTCATCTGTAAAAAGAGACTATTAGATTCATCTATAATTCCTTTCCGCTTTAGATCTTTGCTATCTAAGCAACTAGATAGGTCAGTGGATAGAGTTCTAGAACTGGAGTCAATGAGACCTGAGCTCAAATGTGACTTCAGACATTTATGTCTTCTCCAGTTCCCTCTATGCTAAAATGGAAATAATAATAAGATTCTCTTCCTAGGATTGTTGGAAGGAGCAAATGAGAAAATACTGGTAAAAGCATATTGCCCAATGCCTAGTATATGGTAGGTACTTAATAAATAATTGTTACCTCCTTTCCAATCAAATATGCAAGGGATATTGCTTGTCTCCCACTGGCTTTGTACTTTCTTGGAAGTTAGAAACTGAGAAAAAGGTTGGCTTTTATAGTACTGGAAGGGAGGGAAAAAATTGTATAATTTCCTCAATCCCATTGAGGCACATTTTTTTTTTAAAGAAAGCAAAATTCACCAATTTTATGAAAGAAACAGCAGGATGGCTATACTTGCTAAGCAAAGGTATCATATAAATAAAATACCTTATTATTATGCTAAAATGGCCCAAGTGATCCAGTGACTGAAACATCTTCAATCTAAAAAGAAAAAAACAACCCAAAGCTTAAGAGAAGCAATTTTAATTTTATCGTTTTTTATATAAATTCTGTTCAGCTCATAAAGTAAATGACTATTACAGAAGGATTATAGGTGTTCCCCCTCCTTTAGCCCCATACTTGTGTTTCCTTTTGAAACATTTCAAAAGTTCCTAGTAAAAAATGTACAGGACTATGTTGAATTATTTGAACACTGGAATTAAAATGAAATTCCAAATTATCATGCAGTTTGAGGTTGATGTAGAATGAATGATAATAAATAAAGGTTAAAAGGATGATGGCAGATCCTTTTTCACAGTTTTCATTTTTCCCCCTTTCTGTTGTTTATAAAAACCTTCTCAGAAGATTAAAAATAATATTTCTTCCTCTATTGATTTTTTCTTTTCCCATTTGGCAAACATTAATTTATTTCCTGTGTTTCTAATGGAGCTGATATTAATATAGCTTTATTTATTTATTTCATCATTTGGGCATCAGCATTATTGATGATATCAGCACAGCTCTGAGAAGAGTCATCACTGAGTTCACAATAGAAAGATGCAGCAAGGTGAATTTTCAGTTGGATAAAAAACATAAAATGGCCTGTCAACAGCCTTTTTTTCCAGGCATCTGTATGGACTTTTTGCTTGGGCAGAAGTGGCCTATGATATAAAAATCAAAGAAGTATAAGGTTTCTCAGCCTTTCTCTGGCAGTTAAGAAACTCTTATTCTATTTCTTCTAAATAGACCTGAACCTAAATTGTCTCATTCAGTTAGATTCTTGTCATAATTAAAAGACAAGATGTAAACATCTCTTCCTTATTTCCTCCTTCTTGACTCCCTCCTTTTCCTTTTCTTCCTTCCTTCCTTTCTTCCTTTTTTTCCTTCCTTCCTTCCTTCCTTCCTTGCTTGCTTGCTTGCTTCCTTCCTTCCTTCCTTTTTTCTTTCCTTCCTTCCTTCCTCCTCCCTCCCTTCCTTTCTACCTACCTCCTTACTTTTTCCTTCTTTCTCTCCATTTTTCCTTTCTTCCCCCATCTTTCTACCCTTCCCTTATTCCTTTCCTCCCTTCCTTTTTCTCCCTCTATCCCTTCTCTCTTTTCTTAATTCCTTTCTTCCCTCCCTTTCTTCCTTTCTTCCTTTTTCTATCCCTCCCTTCCTATATCCATTTCCTCCTTCCTTCTTTTTCCTTCCTTTCCTTGCTCCCTTCCTTCCTTCTCTCTTTCTTTCTCCCTTCCTCTCCTCTTTCTCTCTTACTTTATTCCTTTCCTTCTTTCCTTGCTCCCTCCCTCTTCTTCTCTTCTTCCCTTCCTTACTTTCCTCCCTTCTTCTCTCCCCCTTTCCCTCTCTTTGTTCCTTATTCCCTTCCTTCCTTCTATTTTTCCTTCCTTCTTTCCTCCACATCCCTTTATTATTCCTTTCCTCCCTTCCTTTTCTTCTCTTTACCCCTTCTTCTCTTTTCTATCTCCCTTTCTTCCTTCCCTTACTTCTTTTCTTCCTTCCTTCCTTCCTTCCTTCCTTTCTTCCTTTCTTCCTTCCTTCCTTCCTTCCTTCCTTCCTTCCTTCCTTCCTTCCTTCCTTCCTTCCTTCCTTCCTT
>JAJPUD010005657.1:140882-152159 GCA_023553655.1 Myrmecobius fasciatus | reverse complement strand
AACGATATATCAGATAAAGGAAACACAATGTAAGCAAACATCAATCAAGGAGTATGAGAATGTTATGTTGTGGTCCACATTTCACATCCCTCTCTCTGGGTGTATATGGCTTTCTTCAGTGAACAATTGGAGGTGGTTTGAAACATTTCATGTTGAAGAGAGCCATGTCCATCAGAATTGATCGTCATATAGTACTGTTGTTGCCGTGTATAATGATCTCCTGGTTCTGCTCATTTCACTCAGCATCAGTTCATGTAAATCTCTCCAGGCCTCTCTGAAATCATCTTGCTGGTCATTTCTTACAGAACAATAATATTCCATAATATTCATATACCATAATTTATTCAGCCATTCTCCAATTGAAGGGCATCTATTCAATTTCCAGTTTCTAGCCACTACAAAAAGGGCTGCCACAAACATTCTTGCACGTCCTTCCTTTATGATTTCTTTAGGATATAAGCCCAATAGAAATGCTGCTGGGTCAAAGGGTATGCACAGTTTAATAACTTTTTGAGCATAGCTCCAAATTGTTCTCCAGAATGGCTGTATCCGTTCACAGCTTCACCAACAATGCATCAGTGTCCCAGCCCTCCCACATCCCCTCCAACATTCATCATTAACTTTTCCTGTTTAGCCAATCTGACAGGTGTGAAGTGGTATCTCAGGGTTGTCTTGATTTGCATTTCTCTGATCAATAGTGATTTGGAGCACCTTTTCATATGACTATAAATAGTTTTAATTTCATCCTCTGAAAATTTTCTGTTCATATCCTTTGACTATTTATTGATTGGAGAATGGCTTGAATTTTTATAAATATGAGACAATTCTCTATATATTTTAGAGATGAGACCTTTATCAGAACCCTTAAATGTAAAGATGATTTCCCAATTTATTGCTTCCCTCCTAATCTTGTCTGCATTGATTTTGTTTGTACAAAAACTTTTTAACTTAATATAGTCAAAGTTATCTATCTGGTTTTCAATTAAGAGTTCCGGTTCTTCTTTGGACATAAATTTATTCCATCTCCATAGGTCTGAGAGGTAAACTATATTACATTCCTCTAATTTACTTATAGTATCACTCTTTATAAAGGATTCAGAATTTAAAAACCACTTTTCCTGTTTTTTCCCCTTTATCTTTTGTGGAAGAGAAGCAGTTAGCTCATTCTTGGCCATTTTAGTTCCCTCCCCCCAAATGCTTATTATACAGATGACAGTCACAGATAGCAAGCACACATATTTATCCATGTAAGTTGCAAACAGAATTTGGGCAAAATTATTACAAGTGGGGTAGATAATAGAATGCACAAGAGTAATTTTTGCTCTTCAGTACAGTAGCAATTTAAAAATCTGAGCTCAACCAAGAGCTCAACAATAAGCTCACCAGAGAAGTCCTCTTAGTCTTTAAGCATGCAGGTTTTGGGAAATCCAGGGACATGTTGAGCGATATAGGCCTTCCCCATTTGCCTGTGGTTCCTAAATCTGCTTGTCCTGCAAATAACAGCTTTTTGGGGTTTGGGTGGGCCCAGGGGGTCTCTTCAGTTGTTTTAGTTTGGAACACTGAGCTGGTTGAAAGTGCCCTTTTACTGGAGGTATTCTAGATGGGTGATCTTTTGGGAGATAGTTTATAGAAAAGCTTGTTTAGTTTCAGTGACCTACGGTCATTGAAGTCCTTTCTAATTTTGTGATTCTGTGAAGAGAAGTTGCAGGAAGACAGAGATTAAACTTCTTAACAATGGAATCAGGTTTCAGAGGATCTAAGGAAGTAGAGTGGCTAGGTAGAGCAGTTGATAGAATGCTGGACTTGGAGTAAGGAATACCTGAGTTCAAATGTGGCTTCTTTCATCTTCAGTTCACATCTGGTTTCAGACACTTAGTAATTGTGTGACCCTAATCAAGTCATTTAACCCTGTTTGCTTCAGTTTCTCAGCTGTAAAAATGAGTTAGAGAAGCAAAAGGCAAGCCATTCCTGTATTTTCACCAAAGGGGATCACAAAGAGTTGGATCCAGCCAAAATGACTCAGCAAGGAAGTAGTGCTGCAGATGGTTTTACAGATTGCTAAAAAATAGCGATTTCAGAAGGTGTTTCTGGCTATGGAGGTGAGAAAGATTGGAAGCAAGAAGATCAAGTCCAAGTCTTTTTGCAATAATTGAGGCTATGAAACACTGAATTATTAGTGGCAGTGGGAATGAAAAGGAAGCAGTATTTGGGAGAAACATTTGGTTTCTTTGCTCTACATGCAGCCAGTGATTTCAACATATCTCCAAGCAGGTTTTGGTTAACCTCTGTTCCCATTAAGTGTGGATGCTCTAGACCCCAATTCTTTCATTTTGGGTAATGCTCACACCTTGTTCTGATGGAGTAAGAGAATATGGTGATTTTTGAACCAGCTTTGAGCATGTTTTGACAACAGTTTTCAAATCAGGCTATAGGTTTTCTAATAATAAAGCAAAGCAAAGGGAGAAAATACCTTTTCAGTGGATAATATAATTAAGCTGCATATATTAGTCTGATTTACTCAGCTTCTCTTAATGTAAGAGAAGATAATTCATTTGCATTGAATTTTACTCAATGGTTTTGTTTCTAAGAAATTAATAACTCTCTGTGTATAACATTTTTCTGTTAGAATAGCCCACATTCTTAATTCTTTGAGTAATTACTGTATTTCAAAGTGATTTACAGTCATTTAATTCACTCTCCCTCTCTCTAATCTCCCTACCTCACTCAAACACACAGGTACTGAGAAACCAACTGCTGTAGCAATCTAAACTTATAGTTTATCCATTGCTTATTAAACTCTTCTGTACATGCATTTACATTCAACTCAAAAGGAATTCAGTTGGAAAGGACCTTAAAGTACACCTAATCCAACTTTGTACCAAGTGTGGGAAAATTCTCTTAAGAAATCCCTGACATAGAGGAATGGATATCTTGGATGATCTAGCTTCTTCTCAAACACTATTAGTCATGGAGAAATCACTATGTGCTACATGGAGTCTATTTCCTTTCTGAACTAGTTCTAACTGTTAAAAGTTGTTTATATAGAGTCAAAATCTATTTCCCCATAGCTAATGTCTTGCGGTCCTCATTATGGTCTTTGCAACTGCATAGAATAAGTTTAATGCCACATGACTCTTCGAATGATGTGAAGACAGTTATTATGCCCAATCCAATCCAACAAACATTTATTTTAAAGCCTTTTAAATTGATATGTTTGGTTTTAAAATCACCTTCATTCTAAATGTTTTTCCACTTCCCCTTCCTAGAGGGCTATTCCTAATAATAAAGAATAAAAAGAAAGAAAAAAAAGTTCAGCAAAACTAAACAGCAGATTGATATCCCTGAACTCCTTTGCTTAGACCATTTAACTTCACTTTCTCATCTTGGGCTTCTTATCTTCTAGGTTCATTTCAGAGACTACCTCCTACATTAGGCATTTTCTGATGGCCTCAGTTCCTGCCCTCCCCTTCTTTGCATTTACTTTGTGTATATGTCTTATATTTCATTATATGTGCATCTGTGGTATTCTCTAAGTAAACTATGAACTCCCTTGAAGGTACAAACTATTTCATTTTCATCTTTCTGTTTTCTATATATATAGCAGAATGCCATATATATATATATATATATATATATATATATATACTATATATAGTAGATGCATAATAAATGCTTGTTGAATGAATGGATGAATCTGTAACATAAAGATATTACTTTCACTGCTTATCTGAGAATCAAATGAGATCAGATGTATTGAAAGTTCATTCTTAACTATAAAGGTACTATTTAAAAAATCAGACATTGGTTTAAAACTTTTATAAGTTTTTCTTGACATCTTGGTTTATATCACTAACCCTCTCTTCAAAGAACTATCCATATAATAGATAATATTTCTAAAGGAAAAAAAAAGGAGGGAAAAATCAGGATACATATATTCTTATCTCTAACCCAGGCCTCCTTATCCGCTATAGTTTTGAATTGAATACATTGTGCTTGAGGAATACAAAATCAAGGGAAGTAGAATGACTTAAGAAACAAATGAACCAGTTTTTTCATTTTCCTTTGGTTCTGGGTGAACCTATTTCATATTCATTGATGAAGGTAGGGGAAGAATCAGGAGAAATTTTTGTAAAGCATTCTCTCTTCAGTGGGTATTATGACTATTCTTCATCTGGTTTGTAGGGTGATTCCAATATTACTATCTCTGTTCATTTATTGAAATCCTACTGGTATTCAAGACTTCAAGAACCACCTTTGTGAGATGCTATTCCCCTGACTTTCAGAGAACTTTAATGGACTTCCTTAAAGAGACTTTGTCTTATTTCTCCAACAGAAGTGACACCCAACACTACTTATTTTTTTATGTGCTCAAGTTAAGATCCACCTTTATACATTAGTTAGTAAAGAAGATTCACTCTGTGCCTAGCTCTATACTAGATACTTTAGACAAATCAAAATAATGATGATGATAATAGCTTTCATTTGTATAGTGCTTTATACAATGATTTATATAAATGATCTTATTTGATCCTCACAACTACACCCAAGGAAGTCTCTTAGTGCCATTTTGTAGATGGGGAAACTGAGTCTTAAAAAACTTAAATGACTTGCTCAGTGTTACACAGTTAATAAGTGTCTGAGGGAAGGTTTTGAGCCTAGGCATTCCTGACTGCAAGTCTAGACTAACCATTAAGCAACAGGCATTTCTCTAAAAGACAAAGGAGAATGGATTCCTGAGTTGTTTGAGAAGTTTATCTTGGGAGGCAAGATAAGAACAGAATTAGATAACATGTCAAAAGAAGAGAATCAAGAGCTAGTTTGGGTGCTAGAATGATGTGTATTAGAATACCAAGAAAGAGGGCTCCCTGAAAGCGGAAAAAAATGGGTTTTGTGGGGATGGGTAGCATCTTGTTATATTGGAAGGGGGAAAGTGGTGATGATTGGAAATAGCAGTGCCCTTGTCTGGATTGTAGATATACATAGGAGGAAGCTGAAAAGGAGGGGTGATGGAAAGAAGAGGAAGCCCTCTCATGTGGGTATGATGTTGAAATCTGGAGTGTCAAAAGTGGAGCAGGAGAGGGGCAGCTAGGTGGTACAGTGGTTAGAGCACCAGCCCTGAAGTCAGGACGACCTGAGTTCAAATCTGGTCTCAGACACCTAGCTGTGTGAGCCTGGGCAAGTCACTTAACCCCAATTGCCTCAGCAAAAAGAAAAAAAAAAGTGGAGCAGGAGAGAAGTATGACTGTCTGGGCCTCTTTCTAAAATCTTTTTTAAATAAGACGAAGTTATCAATGAAATCAAGGCTTCTCATTATACCTTGTGGGCCAATTAGTTGATTCCCCAATTAAACTATGAATTCCTTTAGGTCAGGGACTCACCTAGCACTTAGCACTATAACCAGCCTATAGTTAAGTGCTTAATAAATAATTATTGACTTGACTTTTGCACAGTTATATAGATATTAGATGTCAGAGGTAGCATTTGAATCCAGATTATTGAATTTGAAATTATATTGTGAACCTGGTATGGGTCAAGTAGTTTTTTTTTCCTGATCACTGGGGCTGACTTCATCCATCCATACATGTCCTTGATCACAAAAGGGACTAGCTGAGAAAGTGTGAAGAATTCCCACCAGATCATTTTTCCCTACTAGAGAAAAGTAAAAAACCTGTGTTGCCAGTATTTCTTACTCTAAGTATGGCTCTCTATTCATTAGTCTAGCCTATTCATGTTATAGATGAGGAAACAGTTATAATTGCTGTCTATCTATTTAGTTATCTAGATAGATATGTAACAGTATAACTCTGGGTGTGTTTATGTGTGTGTGTGTGTGTGTGTGTGTGTGTGTGTGTGTGTGCATGCCATGGTTAGGAACTTCTAGCTTAATCCAGCCCACTCATTTATAGATAATGAAAGTGAAACTCAAGATGAGTGAAGAGATATTGTGTGATTCTGTGATCTAACTGGGAGACTGGTAACACTAAGTCATAGATATTCCAATTTATAGGGAAAGTTCATAGACTCTAACCAAATTAGGAATTTAAAAACAATCACTAAGGTTTTTCAGGTGTCATATTAAACTTCTGCTGCCTTTTCAGATTAATACAAATGGTGAACAATGAGCACTATCTTAAATTCATAGTTAGTGAGCCTTATGCAGAGTTCATTTGCTATTTTCACTATTAATTGAATCTTTAACCAAAGTTCTTCTCTAATGCCCCCTTGTGGCCTGGAGTTTTAGTGGAGCTCACAGAGATGGTTGTCCTTCATTCTGGAAGAGGACCTTGACATCAGGGAGGTGATGTCATGACATGTAAATGTGTTTGAAGGAGGGAGGGCTGTGCAAGGTCACCTGCCTCACTTTCCTTTCCAGAAGCATCTGGGTCTAGTGACCAGATCTATATCTGTAGATGCCCCTGGATGCAGTGGGAGACCTTGGCCTTTTTAAGCTAAGATCTTCAACAGGTCTGAGTTTGAATGAGCCTGCACCCATTCAGTGATTAAGGCTAGGTAGCAATTGAGGCAAAGAATCTCTTCTTCCACAAATTCTGAAGAGTCCCACAAAGCCATCCTTTGAGTATAGTCATTGAGGAATTACATGTCACTCATGGAACCAGTTTGGCTAAACTTAGGGAGCTTGTTACCAGAAAGTTTGTTATCAGATAGTGAGTTTTTTCAGCAATTCAATTCTATAGGCACTTAAGTGCCCACATGCTAGGCATTTTGCTAGTTGAGGAAATGCACAAAGACTAAAATGAAAATAGTCCCTATTCTCCATGAGATTGTCTTCTAATAGATAAAAACAACATGAACACAGATAAGTAAATACAAAGTGATTTCAGGGAGGAAGAAGGAACACTAATAATTGAGAAGAACTAGAAAAAGTCTTTTGAAGGTAGTGACACCTGAGCTGAACTTCAAATAGATCAAGGACTCCTAGGAGTTGGAGGTGGGAATAGAGAGCATTCCAGCTGTGCAAATTCACAAAGATGGAAAATGAAATATCATATCTCTCAAGGAAGCTATTTTGGCTAAAACAGAGTACCTCAAGAGAAATATGATGTAAGACCAAAAGTTCACAAATTAGCTCAAGAAAACTGTTTTTAAGATACATAGGCATCATTGTGAACAAGTATTTGTTCATATCAAATAAAAGTATTGAATTAAGTATCAGATTTCTAGAAAATTCTTCTTTTATTAGCTGGAATTTTCATGCCTAATTGCTATACTTAATGTGACTTCTGTTCTTCCCTTAAAACATCCTTGTAAAACAATTTCAGCTATTTCTATGTTATGGAAGACTGAAGAGAAAGCTGTGCTTTTAGACAGATAAAAGTTCAAATTTGGCTTTGTCAGCATAAGCTGTTCAAAATATACCAACTGAAACATCTGTAGTCCTCCCACAAACAGATATCCATTAAGATCAATGTCTTGGTGAGCTATGAATGAAGAATGATTAAAAAAAAGAAACTGTTGACTGATTTGGAAAATTATATGCATATTTCATCTTCACTAAGGTTCCAATCAATCCTGGAATTTTAAACCCATTTTTTTTCCTGATGTGGAAGAATCTGGATCTTCTCATTGGCCTGCCCAATTGCTTTAAGGATACAACTTGAACAAGGAACCAGGGGAAGATTATCTGTTACTTGGAGACAAAAGGTTTAAAAGCAATTAAAAATATCCATTTTTGATAATTTGACCCAGTCCTTTATTCCATGGTTGTCTAAGTGAGATAAAGTTGTCAGTGAAATCAACGCTTCAAATTACAGCTTGAATCCATATACTCAATGATTGTGTTGATCAGTTGATCGTGTGATGATTGTTTATCATCACACCATCAACAAGGGGACTAGATGAGAAAATATGGGTACCTCCCAGCAGATTCTTTTCTCTTCTTAGATAGTCTCAAAGCCCATGTTGCATCAACAATGGGAAAATTGTGTAAGAATCATATCCTTTTTGTCAGTTTATTCCCACAGTGGGTTCTAAAAAGAACTTTATGAGACAGGATCAAATGAGCACAAATCTAAAAATATTAGAAAGCTTTTTTACCTTTAGTAAAGAAGAACCTGTCACTTAGCAAGAAAATATATTAGGACTATTTCATTGCTACAACATTACAAAGGACAAGTTTATACTCAAGAAAAAGTGATGATCAGATATGTCCCCTTACTTTTTTGTAGAAGTGAGAGAAATATGGGCATGAAACACTACATATAAAGAAGGATTTTTTTTAGATATTTTGATTGATTTTGCTGATTTGTTTTTTTCTTTTCTTTTTAAAAAAAATTCTCTGTCATAAAGGATGACTCTGGCAGATGGATTGAGCAATAAGATAGGGGGGTAAATCTGAGTGATGTAACAACAAAGGATGTATTACAAGAAATTCTATTTAAAAGACAAATATAGTAGAATTTGCAATAGTTTAAGGTTTTCATATGAGGGGGCATAGGTGACCCAGTGCCCCTCTTTTGTGCATAACTACATTAACAATGACTGTAATAATGATAATAGCAACATCTATATGTGGCTTTCCAGTCTACAAAACATTTAAGAGCGGATGAGTGATGTTCTTCCCATTTTACAGCTCACTGGCTCTCAGACAGCCTTATGGGCCTTGTCAAGATCACACAGCTAGTGTTACAGAAGAATCAGATTAGGAATTTATGTATTTCCCCACCTATCTTCATTAACTTACTTTTTTTTCATTAAAATTTCACATGCTTCTAGAAGAGGTCTTTCTTACTATTCACAGGGAGGACATTTATTCCTGACGAAGATGATCCTTTATTATGCTATTAATCATTTATTACTTAGGCTGTTTTAAAATATTAAAAAAATTTGCATGTAGAGAGAATTTATCCAACATGTTAGTGGTTTTTGTCTTTTTTTTTTTGAGGGTTCCAGTCAGTGATATCTATCTCCCTTTTGAGCTGGCCACATGATATCTCTAATTCTTGTGGTATCATCAGTCCCATCTCCTTTTCTGGTCTTATATGACTTTCATGGAGAAGCAACAGAGTAGAATGAGTAGAGAGCCGTACTTGGAGTCAGAGATACTAGCAATGTGAGGTTTTTGGTTTTTGGTTTTTTTGGTTTTTGGTTTTTTGTTTTTTTACCTTTCTCTAGTGGAGAAAAGAGATCTGCTGGGAATTGTTCACGCTTGCTCAGCTAGTCCCCTATGTGACCAAGGACACTATCAATAAAGTAAGCTCAGGTGATCAGAAAAAAACTACTTGACCCGCACCAGCCTCAAGGTATAATTTCAAATTAAATAATCTGGATTCAAGTACCACTTTTCCATCTAACAGCTATATAATTATGCACATCAAGTCAATAAGCATTTTTTAAGCACTTACTATATACTGGTTATAGTGTTATGTGCCAGGTTACATCTCAATGTTCTGGGCAATTTTTAAATAACTCTTTTAAGTTACAGATGACTCTAAGTTATAGACTAATTGTTAATCTATAACAGCAGAGAGAGTTTTCATACTGAAGAAATTATAGAGATTTGGACCTTTCTCCTCCTAAAAAAAAGGTCTCCTCTATAATAACTTTATTCTACTACTCATGCACAAAGCATTTTTAGTAGCATGCTGTTACATGCTTACACCCACCATGTATCTATCATTTCTAGAGAAGTTTAACTGATGCAAGATAGTTGATACAATGAAGAGACCAAAAGAGCCAGGAAATTGCTTCAGCTGTCAAAAGTGCGCCAAGCAAAAAGCTATAGCAGCCAAAGGCAACATTGGCTTATAGGGAACAGTTTGTAAAAACATTTCAGAGGGAGAAAACAGAGGAAAAGTTTCATCTCCCCAAAATGTGTACCTATGGAAAGCTTGGTATGGAATGTAGCTAAACCAAATGATTCCGGAAAAAGTATTTGTAGGTAAAGCCAGAAGGAAAGCAAATAGAACTGAAGTAGAACAGATCTGCCCACATTTTAACAGTTATTTGTCCTTACTACTAATAACAGTGTAATCACCCCATTTGAACTTCATCACTTTTGTACCAGAACTCTATTTAAGAAGTGTGAATTGAATTTATGAAGGTGATCAGGAAGAATGACCTGACAAAATCATACAGAAGAAGCTTCTGATGAATATTAATACAAATGAAAAGTTAAACAGCAAAACATGAAATGTCAGTAACATACTGTGGGTAAGTGTTGAAGGAATGATACAGGCTGTGAGGCTTGATTGGACTCTTTTTTGAGCTGAAATGGTCAGGAAAAATTTGATGAAGGAAAGTTGGACGAAATAAGGGCAAATAGAATTTGAATAGGTAGCAAGAATGGGGACAAGATCTGGATGAGAGAATAACATGAAGAAACTTACAGAGGTGGGATGTGGGTGCCACGTTCCAGGGGTTAGTGAAAAGCTCAGTCTGACTAATATAGAAATGTCCTGTTATGACGCTGTGCATGAGACTGATGTAAATGAAGCCAGGATGTCTGCAGAGCTCTGAAACTCAGTTGCTTGAGCCAGGTTTACAGCACTGATCAGGCCTAGGTACTGTCCACAGCATTTTGCCATGATTAGAGTTTTTATGCCAGTCAAAGTCATTAAACAAAAATCATTTAAGTTTAAGAGACGATGTTTTTTTCAGAGTCCTGGGATAAAAGGATGATTAGGTTTGCAAAGGTGGGGAGAGGTGGGAGGTGGCAAATGGTCTAGAGTAAGAAAACACATAGTCAAGTTGACCGCATCAGTTTAACAATTTATTTTAGTAAGCTAGGTGTTGGTTGGCTGCTTGTGTTTCCAAAACATGTTGTCTCTTTTCCAAGGGGTATGATGGGCCCCAAGTTAATTGGATATAGATAACTCATTTCCATTGGTTACATCTGAGATACCCCAGATGGGAAATGTTTTCTCCCAACATCTCCCCCCTACCCCAAGTGGGGAAAAAATTCTGATTTTGGATCACTCTGTTTGATCTCAGTTTGGACAATATTGGAATCCTGCCCTTCTAAACCAGGAAATAATAACTCTTCTCTTAAAACACATAGCTGCATATACAATTGGCATTCTGTGATCTGGGTTGTTTGACTTGTACCTTTTTGGAACACAAAAGCAATTCAAGATGAGGAAAACTCTTAGGAGACTATGGCATTGGAAAAAAACACCTAAGAAAATATAGAGACTTGTTTGTAGGAACGGTTTTTATTGGTTATCTGAACATGTGACTCCTGGATGGTTGCTTATGAAGTTAAGGCAGATCAGAGAAATTCTCTCTCTCTCTCTCTCTCTCTCTCTCTCTCTCTCTCTC
>JAJPUD010005657.1:84139-140782 GCA_023553655.1 Myrmecobius fasciatus | reverse complement strand
CTCTCTCTCTCTCTCTCTCTCTCTCTCTCTCTCTCTTCCTCTCTTTCTCTCTGTCTCTTTTTCTCTTTCCTTCCTCCCTCCCTTCCTTCCTTCCTTCTTTTCTTCCTGCCTTCCTTCCTTCTTAAAAATAAGAGTTTTTTATTCTTCAAAATACATGTAAAGATAGTTTTCATCATTGATTTTTGCAAAATCTTGTATTCCAAAATTTTCTCCCTTCCTCTCCCTTTCTTCCTTGCCCCACATAGCAAGTAATCCAATATAGGTTAAACATGTGCAATTCTTCTAAACATATTATTCACATAATCATATCTCTACATTATCAACCATTATCTTTGCAAGAAAAATCAAATCAAAAGCAGAAAAAATGAAAAAGAAAAAAACAAGCTAACAAACAACAATAAAAAAGGTGAAAATACTATGCTGTGATCCATATTCAGTCTCCGTAGTCTTCTCTCTGAATGCAGATGGCACTTTCCATCACAAATCTATTAGAATTGTCTTGAATCACCTCATTGTTGAAAAGAACCAAACTACCACATTTGATCATCACATAATTTTGTTGTTGCTATGTACAATGTTCTCTTGGTGTTCTACTCACCTCACTTAGCGTTAATTCATGTAAGTCTTTCCAGATTTTCTGAAATCAGCCTGCTCATCATTTCTTACAGAACAATAATATTCCATTATATTTATATACCATAACTTATTCAGACATTCCCCAACTGATGGGCTTCCACTCAGTTTTTAGTTCCTTGCCACTACATAAAGGGATGCCACAAACATTTTTTTTGCATGCATGGATTGTTTTTCCCCTTTTTATGATAATTTTGGGATATAACTCAGTAAAGTCACTGCTGGATCAAAGGGAATGTGCAATTTTATAGCCTTTTGGTCATAGTTCCAAATTGCTCTCCAAAATGGATGAATCAGTTCACAACTTCACCAATAATATATTAGTATCCCAGTTTTCTCATATCCCCATTCATCATTTATCATTATATTTTCCTGTCATTTAGCCATTCTAGGAGATATTAAATGGTACCTCAGAGTTGTCTTAATTTGCATTTCTCTGATCAGTAGCAATTTAGCATTGTTTCATATGAGTAGAAATGGCTTTAATTTCTTTGACTGAAAATTATTGGAAAAATATTACTTTCAATGGAAGATGTTACCTTAAACATTGGCAAGGCTACATGGTGACACATGGCTGGAACCCTGACTAATGAGTCGGGTGGAACACCAGAACCTCTGAATTCTGAGCTTCAGCAGGGTTAAAGCCAATTTGGATATCAGTGCCAAGACCCTAAGAGGAGGAGGGATGGTGGTGATGGACACATCAGATTGTCTAAGGTGTGGCTAATTAGCCCAAGTCAGAAGCAGAGTGGGTCACATGTTCCATACTGATCAACAGTGGGATCAGCCAGTGAGTAACCAAAGTCCTTCCTATCTGGGAAAGATAAAAAAAAGACAATAAAATATGAAACAAAACTAAAAACAACTAAAAAAAAATTTCATCAGGATATCTAATTTTACATCATATACCAGAATTCAGGCCCTTGTAGTCTGGGTAGCACATGTCTGACGGAAGGGTAACATCAAAAATAAGAAATGGCATTCAAAGAAGCTGTGTGACCTTAAGCCAGTGTTTTAATCTCTTAGTCTCACTTTCCTTATTTGTAAAATATAACAATGCTGTCTTACCTCACAAGGTCTTCTCAGTTCATTACCTCATATAAATCATCATATTATCCAGGAGAGATAAGGAGGACTGATGTTACTGGCTGCTTTTTGACAGTTGAGAAATCTGAGGTTAAGAGGAATTAAGAGACTTGCTCAAAAAGTCTCACGAGCCAGCTCTTAGAACCAGAGACCTGGCTTTATGTTGGCCCATCATAGTACAAGACAGATTCTAACTGAGTCTTCCTGTAGGGTAGCCTTTGTTTGGACTCTCTGGGAGGATAATGCCATTCTCTTTGTTGCACATCCCCCAGGACTTTTGGAATCTTTCTCTGAAGACCTTCACCATCTAGAGCAAATGGCAGTTTCTGTTAGCAGATTTGCCGCCTCAGTAATTCCTTCGTTAAGCATCATGGTTTAATTGTTCCCAGCTTGGGAGGAACAGCATGGTCTGTTTTCACCTTGTCAAGGGGAAGCTAGAGTAACTTTGTTAGGAGCAGCAGGAGTTTAGTATTCTCTGCTTATGACTTAGGGGCTGCTTAGGAGACCCCACCTTTGCCCAGCCTAGTCTCTAGTGGATTGCCAACTGATCTCTAGTGGACTGGAAGCTGGGAAACATAGGTAAGAGAGAGGCCAGGCACTGGGCCAGTTCCATCTGGATTTGGTTACCTCTTTGTATGCTCAGAACATTTCATATTCGTGCTGTTTACTGTATGGACCCATTTCCCACCTCCTACCCCTCACCTGGTATCTGTGTCTGGAAACAGTTCTCTGATAATGCAACCAGAAAACCTGGCAGTCTGTTTGTTGTACACCAACCCAGGCATCTAGATGGGATCTGGACATCAGCTTCTGAATAAATGTTCTGTTCCTTAAAAATTCCATAAAGAGGGAAGAAAAAAGGGGGGGGGTTTAGAAATTTACATAACTTTATTACGTATTTGAATGTAATAGCAAATTGTACATAATAGATTTGCAGTTTCATGTGCAATCATCTTTTAAATTACACTATATTATGAAAATTCTTGTTGCATTTCACAAATTAAAAAAAATAAGAAAAGTAGGTCTGGATCTGGGCAATGAATGATCGATAAGATTATTATAGACTTCAACTGTCCAAATTAAAAAAAAAGGGAAAAATGATTCTACTAGGGAAAAAAATTGTGGGCTTCAATCCCAGTGTAAAAATGAGAAGATGGGATAGAGAAGAGGAATAAAAATCTAGAATTTCCCCATCTTTTATGCACTCAATCAACCAGCACCTACTGAACACTTGCTCTCTTCTCAATTTTGTGCAGAGAAACTGTAAGAGATATAAGAAAGCATAAGAAGCAGGAGGGGATAGCTGAGATAATGTTGGACTGGTAATCAAAAGGACCTTGCCTTTGACACTTCTTAGCTGGGTGACTCTGAGTAATAACCACCCTGAACCTTTCATCTGTAAAATTCATTATGGGGGCTGGGAGTGTAGGGTGGGGTATAATGGGCTGCTACTAGAAGGCCCTTCTTCCAGCCCTGATGATCTTATGAACTTTATAGGGTTGTCATAAGCTCAGATGAGACAAAATATGTAAAGCATTTGGCAAACCTTAAACAGCTACATAAATGTTAGTAATTATTCTAATACTTAATCCTTGCCCTCAAAATGCCTTCTAATAAAAAATTTTCATAAAATATAAATACATTAGTTAGAATGCAAGGGAAATTAACTACTTTTTTTAAATTGTAGGAAATATGAGGATTGAGACAGAACAAATATGTCATGTGGCTTGTTTGATTTAGGGGAAGATATTTCAAAATTCTGAGTCAGAAAACACAGTGCTTTTCCAAAAGTGTGTGGAATAATAAATATAATGACACTTATCTCTTTCTCTCACAATGAAAGACATTTAAAATCAATTGATAAAGATAGTGGGGGGAAAAAGTAAGCAAATTGTGACTATAAGGAGGCTATCTCAGATTTTTTGAGGCCTTCTAGATTGGCAGATTTTAGCTAGTTTCCCATCTATGGTAATCTAGCCACCAGCTGAAAACCTCCAATGATGGGGATTCCAGTTCTTCCAGAGGCAGCCATTTCTGCTTTTGGATATCTTACATCAGGAAGGATTTTCTCATTTAAGTCAACATATGAGAAAGTTAGATAGTATAGCAGATAGAGCATGGGCCCTGGAGTCAGGAGGAACTGAGTTCAAATCCAGCTCCAGACACTTACTAGCTCTATGACACCAGCCAAGTCACTTAATTCTGTTTGTCTCCCTCTCCCCAAAAAACTCAACATAAGTCTTTCCATCCATTGTTCCTTATTCCAAGAAAACGCATTTAATTTCTCTTCTACATAGAAACCTTTCAAATTCTTGAAGCTATCATGTCCCTTCCTCCCTCAAGTCTTTTATTTTCTCCATGCTAAATTTTCCATGATCTTCCAGCCTGTTCTCATATGGCATGCTCTCTTCTTCACCATCCTATTTGCCTTTGTAAGGCCATTGTCTAGATCAATGGGCTTCTTAAAATGAGGCACTGAACTTGAGTCCATCACTTTAGATGGAGACTATCTAGGCCAGAGTGCTCCAATTCTCTCCCATTCTTTTCCTTCACATTTTGCTTCTATTACTGCAATCATGTGTGTGTGTGTGTGTGTGTGTGTGTGTGTGTGTGTGTGTGTTGGATGCAAGCTGAAATACATTCTTTGAGGATGTTTTCTTATTGTGAGTTCTGTTCTTCAGTGACATGGGTTTTGATCCCTCCAACTCTCTCAAAGATGGCAGCAATTTTGTCTGATCTGTCACATTGTTGACTCATATCGAGTGGGCATAATTTTTTTATCTAGTCCTCTCTTATTTCCCTGTAAAAGGAAACAATGAAAGAGCAAGGTCAAAGGTAAATGTTCTAGACAATAAAAACTTCTTGGGATAGTAAAAATATACATAAATGTATTCTTGATTCTAGAATCAGAGAAATTGAATCAGCAGGACTGTACACAGAACTAGGGGCATGGAAATGAGCTAGGAGGCTCTTAAAACAGTCTAGATGGGAGGCAAGAAGGACAAGAGCTAGGATGGGATCAGGGAGAGGAACAATACCAGAGACAGCTGCCCTTGGCAACCTGCTGGATGTGGGAGGGAGTGAAAATGAAGCATCAAAGAATGGGTGACTAGGTAAGTGCTGACATCATCAATACAAAAGGGTCATTTAAGGGAGGTAGGACAGGTTTGGGAGGGAAGGTGGTTAATTCTGTTCAAACATGTTGAGTTTGAATCATTGGCAGGACATTCAGAGGTTGGGCAGACAGTTAGAAATGTGGGACCAAGGCTCAGGGGATTAGAGAGAGATTTGTTTGGGAATTATCCATTTCAGAGTGATAATTAAAGTCATGGAAGTGGACCAAGGAATAGAGGAGAGATAACAAAAAGATAGCTGAGAACTTTGTGCTGGGGAGGTCCACACTGATTGTGCAGGATGATAAAGAAGAATCCATGTAGGTGACTGAGAAGAAGTGGCCAGAGGGGAAGGAGGAAAACTGGGCATGAGCCCAATCTCACAAATTAGGATAGGAAGGATAGTCATTGGATTTTGAGAATACATTCATAACATGGAATCCTCCAGGGGAGATTAAATGAATAATAGAGAAACAATAGCACCAGTCTTTGAAGCTAATTTTGGATCAAATCCATAATTTCAGTTCTTTATACACTCACCTATGGCTGCCTCTCAGAAATCTTTATTTTCAAAAAAATTTTAAATTAAAACATTATTTTCCTAGTTACATGTAAAAATAATTTTTAACATTTTAAAAAAAAGTTTTGCCTTCCAAATTCTATTCTTTCTTCCCTTGCTATCTCCTTCTCTGTGACAGTAAGTAGTCTGATATAGGCTATGCATGTGAGATACCTTCTTTATTCTATTTTTAAAGTTAAAAAAATTAAAACAATAATTTCCCCAATTACATGTAAAAACAATTTAAAACTTTTTTTTTGGAGTTCCAAATTCTATCCTTTTTTCCCTCTCCATTCCCTTCTCTGATCCAGTAAGCAATTTAATATGGATTATACATATCAAACACTTTCTTTAATAATTTACTAAAAAACTAATAGAATCAAATGAAATAACAGATGGGAAGTACTTGAAAATGTGGAAAAGCCAAGTGTAAGGGACTATTCCTGTTTATCAGGTTATTAGATGGATACTGCTCTCTCTCTATCCCCTATTGTAACTTCCTCTCCCTGGGAGAATTCCAAGTTGTAAAGTTAAAAGATCTTTTGAGCCTCTTCCTCTCTGGCTCATTCCTGTTCTCTTTCTACTTCTCTGAAAGTTCCTTCTCAGTCACTTTCATTGTTTCCTGTTTTACATCCCGTCCACTCAGTGTGGGTGTTGTGCTACACTGTATTCTGAAGTCTTTTCTGTTCTCCTTCTATCCCTTCCCATTGCTCTTTAATTATCACTTTACCTCTGCTCCAGTACTTTATTTCTAACTACCTGCTCAACTTCTGAATGTACTGTCAATATATCAAACTTAATAGGACTAAATAAACTCTTTTCTCTAAATCCTTATGACCTTCTCCTGATTTCTGATTTCTATAGATAATACAATTATTCTACTAGTCATTTTTGAGTTTTCATTCATCCCCAGATCCATGAAGTTGCTAAGAATTGCCATTTCTGTTTTTGAGATATCTCTGATATTATTCTCTTTTCTGCCCTCAGCAATACCACTGTAGTTCAGGTCTGCATTATTTCTTATTTAGGCTATTGAAATAGCCTCCTACGTCGTTTTATTCATTTGTCAAATGAAGAGGTTGCACAAAATAGCCTTTTGAGAAAAAATTCTGATTCAACAAGAAGTGATCTCTCTGTTCCCAAACCTCTCAGTCCAGTGTTGCCCTGTTCTTTACACTTAATAATTTTCTAAATTACATTATAGATATTTTTATTTTGTTATGGCTATTGTTCAATTTGAATTCAGGAAGATAAATCTTCCTGACTTCGGGGCCTAGGGATTTTACCTTGAATAAATTAACACATAATCATGCACTGTTTTTGTTGTCCTTTGGGTTAATCTTGTCTTTCCAACTCCTCACAATACCTGATACATTATAAGCGCTTCACAAATACTTGTTGACTCATAATCAAGCCCTTAGGAGTCGAGTTTTGATTATGCCTCTAGGATTGCATCTGTCCACATGGACTCTTCCCTTACTGAAACAAAATGGCACCCTTGTGTAATTTAATAGATGGTCTCTAAAAGTTGCTGGGTCCACCTGGATGTAATTTCTAAAGCTTGTTTGATAATGAACCTGTATCCATACTATTTCCAGCTTGGTCCCTGTTAGATTTTGTGTTTTGCTCTCCCAGCCTTAAAGATTCAGTCAATCAACTATTATCTATTTGGTGCTTAATATATGTCATGTGCTACAGATATTAGTACAATGAATGAATGTCACATGTAGCAGCATCAGAAGGCTTTGGCTAAGGGCCTTGTACATAGCATATGCTTGATAGAGGTTCATTAAATTGAATAGAGACATAGAATCGTACATAGTAAAAGGTTTGGAAAGAATCTTAAGAGATCATCTATCTTAATGAATTGTAGTTCATCTGTGGCTTTGGTGTGGAGTAGAGAGAGTCTACGTAATCAAAATTCAAAGAAAATCCAAAAGTTTCTCTCTCTTTTCTGTCAGACCTCTTATCAGATTTTTTTTTTCAGGAGGAATCAAAGCTTTGATATTGCTTTTTCTTCTTCCTTGTCTATCCTTCAGGGGGCCAAAGGACAGGCAACCAAATAGGAACATGGAGGAGAAGGGGAAAATAACCCTCAGTCTGAATACTAAATTCTTCACTCTGAATTGCTATGTGATTCATCATCTTTTTTCCACACAATTTAGTACTTAATTATACACTGTCTTTTATTGTCCTCTCTATTAGCTTAGTCTCCCCAACCTTATCTCTTCTTTTTTCATCCCCCACAATGCTTAGCACATACATAATAGGGGCTCCAGAAATGCTTGTTGATTCATAATCAGCCCCTGAGTAATCAAGATTTGATTGTACTTAATGGTTTCAAAATGCCCCTGTAGAGCCTCGAGCTAAATTTAGTGTTGCCTAGTGGAAAAATCGGGGAGTTGGAGGACTTGAAATTGGATTTGGGCTCAGCATCTCACTTGGGATGTGACTTTAAGCAAGCTTCTTCCACTATCTGAACCAGGGTGTCCATTTGATCTGGTGCATTGAATGAGAATAGCAATACCTGCTCTGATTTCCTCAAATGGCTGTTGTGAGGTTGCAATGATATTCCAGATATTCAAAGCTTGGTGAGAAGTATGGTAGAATTATAAGCTGGTCTTCTAAGTTCTTGACTTGATTTCCTTTCTGTCAGTCACAATTAGTTGGAACAAAGGACTTGGAAGACCTGTGTTCAAATCCTGCCTATCCTACTAATTACTAATTAAGTTCTCTCAGCCTCAGTTTCTTTATCTGTAAAATGGAGTGAACTAGATGGCTTCTGAAGGCATTCCCAGTTAGAAGTGTTAAAGTTTTGTGATCCTATGATGTGAAAAAGGACAGAAAAAAACTAGATTAGAGTTGGAAGGAAATGCAAAGACAGTTATTGAGTTATCTTCTAGCTTTAAATACATAATGGTCTGTGTGTGTGTGTGTGTGTGTGTGTGTGTGTGTGTGTGTGAGAGAGAGAGAGAATGTATATATATTCATATATATATATGAGGATATGTATGTATATGTATATGAGAGAGGGGAAAAGAGGAGACAGAGAGAGACAGAGGAAGAGGGAGGAAGAGAGAGATGGGGAGAGAGAGACAGAGAGATAGAGACAGAGAGAAGGAGAGACACTCGGAGAGAGAAAGAGGAGAGACATATCTTTTTGGTGACTGTTGAAGGCTAAATCAGGTTTTTAAGTATAGAAATTAAAATATATAGGATTACCAAGGATTGTTTTGAAATAGTTATAAAAAAATAAACAAATTCCTACCCTCCCCTTGACTCTGATTTAGCCTAATTTCCTTATTTCTAGAGGAAAAGACTGAGAACCAGACGAAAGAGGAAATACTTTGCCCAAAGTCAAGGCAAGATTTGATCTCTTGACATCTCACTGCAAATCCTGGACAACACATTGTCTCATTTCTTTTTGAGAAGATGGATGGAAAACCTGTTTCCCATTGTGCCCTTCCTCAACCTTTGATCATCCAAGGCATTTTTTTTTTGTCTTCATCCTCAGGCTTTTACCCCTGTATGAATGAGGCTAGTTCATTAATGGGAGAGGGTGCCTGGGGGTTTTGTTGCTCTCTGTTGCCTGGGTCTCTTTAATAGAGACATGAGTGGTAAACTTCCCCTGGCTTGTGTTGCTTAGCAGCCAGTTTTTGGTTGCTTGGTGATTATCTTGGAGTTGAGACCTAAGGTTTTTTTAAAAAGTGTGTGTTCTGTTGGGTTCTGGGTAGCCCTGGAATACCTGAAAGCTGCTTAGCTCTTTCCTTGAACAGTTCAGTTTTTTACTCTAGCCTATAGTGGAGGAGAAGCCTTCTGTGCATTATCTATCTATCTATCTATCTATCTATCTATCTATCTATCTTTCTTTCTTTCTTTCTTTTTTTCTTTCTTTCTTTCTTTTTGGAGTTCTAAGGATTCAGAATATATTTTGATATCTTCAGGTCTTTGAAAGCCAACTCATTCCCTACATCAGATATAAGAACAGGCACACATTCTGTGGAGAGAGAGAGAGAAGGGGGCAGGAAGGGGCTTTTTGTATAATTACTACAGTATGACTGCTTTGGGAAATGAGGGGAAGGGGAAATGATTGATTAAAGGAGTAGACAACAAATGATCAGGGAGCATTTAAAGAAATGTCCATGCAGCAGAAACTGGGGAGTGAAGAGATTATCAGAAAATGTAGAAATCATCTTTTGGTGGAGAAATTTGAGGGTTCCTGTGTCCTTTGGGGCTGAGTCTGATATCTTGAATTTTTGCCTTATCACTACAAATGTAAACTTGAGGGGCAGAGTGACATAGGGAAAAACTCAGTGGGTCTGGAGTGGGAGAACGTGAATTAAAATCTTAGCTCAATGTCTTCCCTGTTTTATCTCACCCAAGTCTTAATCTTCACGGCTCTTAATTTACTTATCTGCTGAGTGATGGGTTTAAACTACATGGTTTTAAAAGTCTTTTTGCACCTCTAGCTTGTATGCTTCTTTAAGATGGCCAGTTTTTTAGACATGGCTTTGGAGCAAAGACAAATAATAACAATAACAATAATAATACCTAGTGATTCTAGCACTTCTACTTTTCCATAAGGTTAGTCAAGTGCTATATAAATATTAACTTATTTTGATCCTCACCACAACCCTGGGATGTAGGTGTTGTTATTATATCCATTTTACAGATGAGGAAACTAAGGCAGAGATTAATTAACTAGGCCAGATGTCTGAATCTGGATTTTGAACTCAAGTTTTATTTGAACCCAGGTCCAGTCCTCTATCCACTGAGACTTCTAGCTGCTGTTCTTTGTTTTCATGTCATATTTCCCATAAACAAAGAAAATCATCCAAGACCTTTCTTACAATCTTTGCTTTGTTTCTATAGTTTCATTCATCCAATTAGCAAGAGTTTACTGAGTGCCTAGGTACTATGGAGAATATAGATATTTAAGACCCAGGTCTTGTTCTTCAGAGAGAAAATGAATACACATATGAAATTGAGGTGGGAAGGGGGAAGAAGAGAAAACTTTCTAATTTGGTAGGCAGGTGGGGACACTGCACAGGCAAAAGTCCAGAGGTGGAAATTAACATGGCATTGGTGGGAGCTAAGAAGAGAGCCTAATACATAGAACAGAGGATTTATATTGGAAGGATGGGAAATAAAGTTTGATAGATCTTGAAAATTCTCCATGATATTTTCAGAGTACCCAAGAAAATACTCCATTTATTTCTTCTCTTTTCTCAGGGAACTTCAGACTTGAATCTCGCAGTCTCTGTAATATAAATAGCCAGGAAGTTCTGAGATATGACAAGATTGGCAGGCATATATTTATAAATGCTTCTTGGTGCATAGATTAAATTCTCCAAGATTTCCACCAAAAGACATAGAATACCCAACTAGCTCTGGATTCCCCCTTCAATTCAATTCAACTAAACATAAATATTAAGTGCCTATAATGTGCAGTGTAAAAGAAGCTAGGTTGCACAGGTTTAGAGTGGGGAGACTTATCTTTGTAAATTCTAATCTGACCTCAAACAATAGCTGTATGACCCTGAGAATTATATTTGCCTCAGTTTCCTCATCCATAAATTAGCCTGGAGAAGGAAATGGCAAACCACTCAGTATCTCTGCTAGGAAAACTCCATATGGGATCACAAAGAGTTAGCCATGACTAAAAAACACGCTCAAGGCACCAAGTGGCACAAGGATGTGGCTGTATTCCCTAATGCTCTTCTAACTTTCTACTCTCAAGCCCTTCTCCTTGACCAGGAGCCAGAAAACAACCCTTGGTGGGCATGTTTCCACAACACAGTAAGCTGAAAGAAATGGTCCAAAAGATGCATGAGTTTTTCCATTATCTATCTTTGTGCCTTCATATTGTAGTCTGTTGCTGAACCAAGCTCGATGCTCTGAGACATATATACAGTTTGTGACATATACCAATTGAGCAGCATCAATAGTAAGGGCTTTAGTGGTTAGAAAGAGGCAGATGATTAGCAAAAGCTTCATGTACAATGTGCAGCTTGAGTTGGTCTTTTAAAAATGGGTGAATATGAATGAAGAAGGATATGGCAGTGCTTTTCTGGTCCTTTTCCTCAAAACAAGAAGGTGGATCTCTAGCTCCTAACAGTGCTGATGAAGTCTCTGCTAAAACCATCTGGGCGTTGGTACTAAAGGAAACACCCTAGTGGGAGCTCCTCATGGGTCAAATCGTCTTGGGTTCCCCATTTTGGCAGGCTTCTGGGAAAATGCGTTCTGCTGCTTCACTTCCATCTGCCCTCAAGTGTTATCTCTGAGGTTTGGGGGTGGAGCAGCCTTTTTTTCCTAAATACATTGCAATTCAATTTAGAATTTTGTGCTCCCTCTGCTTTCCCCTTTTAGGTCAGACTGATTTAGCCCTAGCATGCCAAAATAAAATCCCTTGTTTTATCTCAAGAGCTTTCCTTCACCCTCCCCACCCCCCACTCCTCCACCACCACCCCAGGCAGTCTATTTACGGGCTCATCATGATTTGCTTGTCATTCCACCACTCAGGTCAATCCACCATCTAAATGTGAAGGGGGGAAGAAAGGAACCAAGCCAACCAAATTGGGCAGATGAGCATTACATAACACACTAAAAATACTCAGCTAATTGTGATGGCAGAGTGAAAGATGGAGTTGGGCTGGATCCTGGCTTTAAGGCACCCAGGAGGAATGGGAACCCAAGAATTCATTTTCCTTCACTACAGATGCCCATATGGAATAGCCTCACCCTCTCTGAAAAGCTTCTGTTTCCTAGGCTTTTTACAAACATGTATAACTAACTGTTCTGTTATTTCTTCTTGCACCCAAAGGGACTGTCTTTTTTGGATAGCGGAGGCCCAAATTAAAGAAGTGTTCAAAAAAAGAACTGAAGCTCTTCTGTTATCCCTTTAATGTAGAATGTGCTGAGTAGAGATTGAAACCTAATTTTTTCAGTTTCTTTCCTTTTCTTTTTTTCTTTTTTGCAACATGGCTAATATGGAAATGTGTTTTGCATGATTTCACATGTGTAATTGATATCACATTTCTTGCCTTTTCAATGGGTGGGAAGTGAAGAAGAGAAGGAGAGAATTCAGAACTAAAATTAAAAAAATGTGTAGAATGAATAAATGATAAATTTTGAAAAAGAGTAGAATGTGCTTTACCTGTGCAGTTGGCTGACAATTTACAGAATAAAATTCTTTTTTATCCAGAATCCATACAGTAGAAAATTCAAATAACCAGAATTGCTTCCTATCATTTCCAACTCAACTCACTAAAATTTTTGGTGGGGGGGCACTGTGTAAGACGCTTAACAGATAATGAATGTGACTACAACTTGGGTTGTAGTCCTACTTCTAACACACTGTGTCTGTTTGGGCATGTCATTTAACTCTCTCTGCTCCAGGCAGTTCTCTAAGAGCTGTCATTTCAGAATAGGTACCCATCTCTACTGCTGTATAGAGGATATCTCAGGACCTGTCCAGCCTTGCCTTCTTCCCAGATTTTATTAATTCAGCTCTGTCCTGCTGGAAAATACATAAATAACTGACAGAATGGGAAAGAAACTAATGGTGGAAATAAAAAAGAATGGTTGAGCCACAGTGGGCTAGGGGCAGGTGTGTGTGAGGGGAGAAAGAGAGAGATAGAGACAGAGAGACAGAGAGAGACAGAGACAGAGACAGAGAGAGAGAATCAACTCCCAAGAGAAATAAAGGTAACAAGAGACAAGTAGGAGCCAAAAAAAAAAGCATCCCTCCCTTTCTACCACTGTTCATTCCTTGTGCTCTCCTCTGGATACTCTGTATCACCCTCTGTTTTTATGAGAAAGGGAAAGCAGTAAGTACCCTTAGCTCCATACTTCTGCCTGCAGAACATCTCCACTTCAATGTCCAATTAACATTTCCAATTGAGCTTGTCCCAAACCCAACTCATCATCTATTACTCACCTCCCCAGATAAACTCCTATCTCTGTTATTTTTTTCTCTGCTAATGATATCACCATTTTTTCCCTGTTCACCCAGTCTCAAAACCTTGGAATGATCATCACTGATTCTCTTCTTCATCCTTTCCCTGTTCCCATCACATCCAGTGTTGTGATTTGTCTCTCCTACTTTCACAGTGTCCATCCAGTCCCTTCTTTCCAACATCATGCTTCAGGTTTTCCTTGCTTCTTCTACCAGTCTTCTTACTTCCTTTTTCTCTTCATCTAATCCATACTAGATTCTTCAGCCAGAGTAATTCTTCTGATGCAGAGTTCTGATCATTTACTTCCTTACTCAAGATATATTCACAGTTTCCCATTATCTACCAAGTAAAATGAATTAAAAATGTTCCCACTCCCCACAAACCTTAGTTGTCTCTTGTGGGTACATTTCTTATGTATTCACCATCTTTACTTTGTATTATTGTATTTTTAGATATACTTTATTTCACTAGATTTTAAGCTCTTTGAGGGTAGGGACTGTGTCTCATCCATGTTAGAATCACCTATAGTACTTTGTATTTAGTAATCACAAGATAAATGTATGTATATATGTGTATGTGTGTGTATGTGTTGAATGAAAAAATGAACATAGATTTCATCCCTAACTCTACTTTTGCTGTTCAATCATTTCAATCATGTCCAATTTTTGGTGATCCTATTTGGGATTTTCTTTGCAAAGACATGGAAATGCTTTACTATTTTCTTCTCTAGCTCATTTCACAGATGAGAAAACTGAGAAAAATAGTGTAAATGACTTGCCCACAGATAGAGCTGGTAAGCGTCTAAGGCCAGATTTGAACTCCAGCCTTTTTGACTCCAGACCTAGCACTGTCTTAGAAATATACACCCTGTATAAAGAGGGTGATCAGGTCATTGACAGACCAGATGTCAGTTAGTGGCGACTCCTCAGCATCCATGCCTTATTGATGATGAGGCCATCTTTTTATAAGCAAGATGCTCAATTTTGGTTAGTGAAAGGTGCTATACAGGATGGATGCTACTTTTGGCTTATGCTGTTGGAGATGGGTTCTTTTGCATTTAGCAGTCGATTACATTTCATATTTGTTTTTGTTCCACCCAAGGATTGCTTTGTTTGGGCATCAATCCAACAGTAGTTTTAGACAACTCAGAATAGTCAAATAGCAGATATATTTTGATGAAATTCCATTTCAAGAACTAGAATTACCAGATGCTCTTAGAACTAGCCCATGGGACCTACTTATTGGACCTGATGTAGATAGCATGGCTTTAATTCCTGGCTGGTATTCATTACCTTTTCTAGACCCCCATTTTTTTTCTTCTGCTATATTAGTCATTTCAATGGTGTACAACTTTTCATGAAACTATTTGAAGCGAAGATACTAGAGCTATTTGCCATTTTGTTCTCCAGATCATTTTATAGATAAGGAAACTGAGGCAGACAAGGTGAAGTGACTCGTTCAGGATCACACAGCCAGTAAGTGTGGTCCAAGTCTAATCCCTTTGTTTTAATGATCATGAGACTGAGAGGTGAAGTTTCTTGCTTAAGCTCAATTATTGATCATTAGTAGGAGAAATATGATAAAAAAAAAAAACCCAGGTAGTATAACTCCCAATGTAGCAGGCTTTTTATATCATAGAGTGTTGTTTCATCAAATCAGTAAGCAGCCGTAAGGGAAAGCAGTTCAGTAGGTCCTTCTGAATGCCCACTGTTAGCAAGCTTTTTCAATTGAATGTTTATGTTTAGACAGTGGAAGCCATAGTAGAAACCTGCCAGCCAGCAGTGGTAGTGACGTCAGTCATATTTCTTTACATCCTGTTCCCTCAATGTCCCTTTTACTCGCCTGGCTTATTCTTCCTTGAACATACTTAATGCATCTGTTGTTTGCTTAGTTTTGTCTGGCTCCAGGATTTGTGATTTGTGAACAGGTGTTCAGGTGAGGAGGCTGGGTTATTTATACTTGTATACAGACTTGACATGTAGTTGAAGCAAGTTGAGGTATGACAACGACAGAAGAGTCTCTGTCTCTGCCTCTCTCCTTTTTCCCTCTCCCCTCCTTTTTCTCCCTTCTTTCTCTCTTCCTCTTTGTCTCTGTTTATTCTTTCTCTTTTCTCTTCTCTTCCTCTATCCCCCTTTGTCCTCTTTTCTTTTTCTTCCTCTCTCTTTCTCTCTCTCTCTCTCTCTCTCTCTCTCTCTCTCTTTCTCTTTCTCTCTCTCTCTCTCTCTCTCTCTCTCTCTCTCTCTCTCTCTCTCTCTCCTCATTTCCCCTGCTCAGTGTCAGCAAAGAGCATTCTTGATAAACATCCCAAGGCTTGCCTGTGATGTTTCTGTATTAGATAATGCCATAGTGATTACATTATTCTAATTATATTACAATATTCAGCTGAGCCAATATTTGGGTATATTTACTGGGCCCTTAATGCTGTGGATGATACAAGGGGAGAAAATCTTTGTGTGGAGTACAGAGCCGCAGGCAATGAGTTAACAGGCTTAGATCAGAATCTTTGATGTAAAATGCCTGTCCTACCTATTTCCGAGGGCTATTGGACAAATGAGAAAAAAACCGGAGAAGCACTTGGAAAACTCTCCAGTGTTGCAGGTATTATTGTTAAGGTGAAAAACCTTCTCTGTAAGACCTTACATTTTAATTTGGGAGCAGGAATGGCACACACACACACACACACACACACACACACACACACACAAAATTTAATAGCAAGGCAATATAAGACTAAATGCTAATATGAATCATAAAGGCAGAAAATACTTTGATTATAATAAAAATAACTACTCACATCTATGAGGTTTTAAGGTCTGCAAAGAACTTTCTTCAAAACCACCTGGGGAAATTGGTAGCTCAAGGATTATTCATCCCATTTTAGAGATGAGGACACAGAAACCAGAGGGGTAATGGTTGATTCCTCTCCAGGTCACGTAGCTAGTGAGCATCAGGATTCAAACTAAGGTCTTGTGCCTCCAAGTCTATTGCTTTTGTTACTAGATTTAGGGCATCACTAACTAAGAGACCCAGATACTCCCCATTCCAGCGATACTCCCTGATGGTGATTTAGGGTTTAGTGGAGGTTGTATGGACTATTAGGCCTTATTAAGAGTACTCTGTGGTGACTCAGTGTGTCAAATCATCCATAAAGGGATGTTTCCTTAAAGAAATGCTCACTAAAGAGATAATGCAGTTCCCAGAGGGGTCTAACTTGTAACTGGGCCACAATTTAAAGGAATCCTTCTCATTATGTACTAAGACTTTTTATTTTATACAATATAGGCACAAAAGCCAGGTTGCTTTGGACAGGCAAAAATAACTTGTGCAGGTAAAATGAACTGGATTTGTTATCAGGAGGACAGATTTCAAATTCTATTTTTGGGACTTGCTTTCTGTGATTCACTCAGACAATCTTTCACTTTCCCTGTGCCTTGGCTTCTTCATCTGAAGAATGAGAGGGTAGGTCTAAAACTCCTCAAAGAATGGTTCCAACTATAGTTAGATGGCTCTAAGAGATTGATATTTCAAAAACACATACACATTGATGTAAATAATGATGTGTTTTAGGGTTTTTATCCATTTTAGGATTTAGAACTAGAGGAAAACTCACATCATACTCAATACCTTTATTTCACAGATGAGAAAACAGATGTAGAGTAGTAGATTTGCCCAAGTTGACTCAGTTGAATTTATGATTGAAAACAGATTTTCTGACTTCAGAACAAGGATTGCACTGCATTGAATCATTTTGTTGTTGTTCAGTCATTTTTTTTCAGTTGTTTCCAGATTTGGAGTAGGTAATTTTAAATCACTTAAGTTTCCCCTCTCTCCTTGTTGTTCACTCATTTTTCATTTGGGTCTGACTCTTCATGACCCCATTTGGGCTTTTCTTGACAAAGATACTGGAGTGGTTTGTCATTTCCTTCTCCAGCTCATTTTATAGATGAGGAAACTGAGGCAATCAGGGTTATTTAACCCTTGCTCAAGGCCACACAGCTAATAAGTATATGAAACTCTGTTTAAACAGGTCTTTTTGACTCCAGGTTAGTTACTTGGCATTAAATCATACCATATTCAAATTCCCTTGGTAATCTATTGTGTGTGGGAACATTTCTTTTGCTCTTAGGTTATATCACCATATTCATGACCTCCGTGGGCACTCCCACCACTAAATCAGGTCACAAACCCATCAACAATTGATATTATTAAGAGAATTAACTGAAGTTTTTAAAAAATCAACTGATTAGGCCATCATCACCGAACTATTCAATGTCAGAGGATGCTTTTGAATTGAATCTTTCTAACTCTTAAGTCCAGCACTGGGACTGTTACACCAGGCTGCTTCTCTACAAAAATTAGCTGCTCCCCAACATCAGTGTGGTAAGGTTCTCATCTGTCTGTAACTAGTTCTTTTAAAATAGAGCCCACCTCTATATTTGGCAACCTTCTATGTGATTCTCTGCCTGCAATGATTAGTACTTTCTGTCGTTACATTGGGAAGAGGGTCACATAGGAAAGGATGTGCCCTCATTTAACTTAGTTTGTCTCTACTTGGAGTTTGAATTACTGGGGCACACTTAACTTGGGGTTATTCTCCTGTTGTGAATAATAATGTCCAACATTTCTGTGGTGTTTCAAGATTTGTAAAGTATACAGATATTTTCTCATTCAATACTTACAATATTCCTTGAAGCTAAGTGTTATTTTTATCTCCATTTTGCAGTTGAGGAAACAGGCTCAGGAAAGTCAGGAGACAGGATCAGCTTAGCTGGTATTCAGGATTTTAACTCAGGTCTTCCTGATTTCAAATCTAATGCTCTTTGTAAAGTGTCACCTAATGTCTCTTAATGGCTTGCTACATAGATGTATGGAAAAGCCATTTGGAAACCTTCCCTGACCAATTTTCTAGCATGCTAGAGGCATGGTGATGACCTACTGAATATTTATAAGTACTGCTCCCTTTTCTTGGACCTCTGGCTCCTGTCTTTTGTCTGACTCTGTGCTGCCAGGGTGCATAAACAGTGTGTAATGGGACCCTTGCCCATTTAATTGAGGACCATGAGTGGTTTCCCCATGATGAGGAGTCTGTTTTGTGTACTACTAAGCAGATGCTCTATTACCAGATGTCAAAGCTCCAGCTGAGAATTAGGGGTTGGGGGAGCTACTTGGGAACTGTGATGGGGCCGTCCTCTCCAGAAGCTGAAATCTGATCTCCCAGAAGCTTGCTCCATACGGCTTCCTCCCTAGCATCCCTTGTGATTGTTCCTCAGCTATGGAACAGAATGGATTTTCTGCTCCCCAAACCTCCTGTTTTCTCAGGCTGTCATTTGACACTCTGCTTTTCACTTATTCCTTCAGGGGTGTTTTTTTTTAAATTATTGACATTTTATTTTAAAAATCTGATTTATTCATTCAGCCTCTACTTGCCTGCCTCTGCATGCTATGTGTTTAGGCTGGAGTCTGAGCAAAGCAGGGACACCAGAAAGATGATTAAAAGCAGAGGCAGGGAGGGCTCTCCTGGGTGTCTGGGGGACACTGGATCTTGGTGGTCCTAAGCCTTTGTTGTACATCAAAGGTTCATTCCAGGGACAGATCTACTATCTATTTTCTATCTGGAGAACCTCAGCACCAAGACGTTGATTCTTCTGCCCCCTTCTGGTCAAGAGGCTCCTTGTATAGAAGATGCAGTATTCAGATACTTAGCAGCGCTTTTGTGCAAATAATGATCTCATATTTGTGAATGCAATAATGGGATCCTCTGCAGTTTACACACAGCCTTTCTCATTAGCAGATTCCTGGGGCATGCATTTATCTATCTATTCATCTATGGTTGTGTTTATTTATATTTAAAATGGTTTGTGAACTGAACTGGTAGAGAGCAATCCTGGAAGTATCTTAGTATATTTAACTGCGCAAACTCCAGTACCCCATTTAAGGGGAAATTGGACCAATAAATCAAACAAACAAGTAATGAGCCACCTATTAAGCTCCTTTTATATGTCAGGTATTGTGCCAGAGTTTGGGAATATAAATGTGAAAAATGAAAACAAGCTTAATTCTTAAGCAGTTTATGGGGGACAACTAGAGGGGACCTTAGAGATTAGAGGATCATAGAATTTAGAACTGGAAGGTGATTTAGAAGTCTTGCCATCCAAGGTTCTCTTATTGGAGTGAAGAAACAGTCCCTAAGAGGCACAGTGATTTGACCAAGTCCACATATTGAATTAATCATAATATCTAGAGTTCAAACCCAGTGTTTACTTCCATTATACCACATTGTCTCTTTGATATTGAAAAAGGATATTTTGTGTTTAGAGTTGTGATCAATAGTAAATGTTTTTGTCCTAAATCTACTATGTTTAGAAAGCCACACCAAGCACTATGGGTAAAATGAAGATCCACAAGATTCAGCCTTATTACTTTTAGAATACTCCATACATCCAACTCCTGGGGCTTGGGAAACACTATATAGATGGGATGGAGAAGGAAATGGCTAGTCACTAAAGTATCATCGTCAAGGAAACATCAGATGAGGTCACAAAGAGTTGGACATAACTGAAATGATGGAACAACAATAACAACAAAATAGATGGAGTTTCCAGAAGAAAGACAAAAGGACATTCTGGGGGTGAGAGCTCCCAAGTGAATTTCTAGCATCTCTTCAGTAAAGACGTAATTAAGACAGACTCACCAGGGCTTTGTCCAGGATGCTAAACTTCAGGGAGTACACTTAGAGAAAGCACTTTCAGTCTTTGAGCATCACAGAAAAAAAAGAATGTAGCACTTACCAAGAATGAGTTAAAAACGTATATTACCAGAGGCTACCTTCCTCTTACTGGTGGTGGCTCCTAGGTGACTTCCTCTTGGTCTGGCTCCCTACCCTGTTTCATTTCCCTACCTTTGCTGCACTCTGCTCCATGCTTTCTGATCCACAGTTGGATACTTCACCATGCTACCTTTTTACATTATGTGATAAAGCTGCTAAATCCTATAGAAGTTCACAGATAATGATAATGACAATGATTAGAGTAATAATAGTTAGCATATTTATGTATTGCTTTAACATTGCAAAGTGTGCTATCTATGGTTCCTACAACGGTTTTATGAAGTAGAAACTATTGTAATCTCCATCCTACAAATGAGGAAACTGAGGCAGAGAGAGATTAAGTAACTTGAGTAGAGTCATACAGTTAAGTAAATGTCTGAGGCAGATCTTCCTGATTCCAGGTCCAGGGCTCTTGTCACTCACTGTGCTGATATTACTGTTTGGTCTGTGAATCATCCTAATTTTAAAATTTTTCCTCTTCTATTTCAATAGAATGTGATTTCCTTGAGAGTAGGGTTGATTTCATTTTTAAAAAATATTTTATCCTCATTGCTTATCTCAGTGCTTGCCATATAGTAGGCACTAAATAATGTTTGTTAAATTGAATTGAATTCTCTGCTTATTAGCTTCTCTGCACCTTCCAGGCGGGAAGAGAAAATGAAAGGAGACAGAACTTACTACAATCCATTTAGCTCCTCATGAACAACTGTGATTTTTTTAAAGGTCTGGCAGGCAGGAGATGGAAAATCTTGCACTCTCTTTCAATCTACATTATCTAAGCTCTATATTTTTCCTATTGTTACCAAAGAGTAAAATCTTGCACTCTCTTTCAAACTAAATTATCTAAGCTCTTACATTTCTCTTATGGTTACCAAAGAACCAGATTTGGTACTGAAAGATTACCACAATGTCAAGCTTTCTCTGGACGAGACTAGTAACTTATCCTGGTGTCACCCACTGTTAACTTGGGTCTCTGATGGTCTCTTAATAAACAAGACTGTCTAGGATTTCTTGCTTTTATCTAAATCAAATTTTCCATTCTGAAGTTTTACCACTGTGCTTCTGGTTCTATTCCCCTCAACACCAAATCTCACTTGCAGGTTGAATCATTCAGGAGATGGTTATCTCAAGTTCAAGGTACTCTTTAAAACTATAGCTTAAGAGCCCCCACATGTGTGTTTGCATTGATACTTTTTGTTGTTCACTTGTTTCGGTGGTGTATAACTCTTCATGAACTCATTTAGGCTTTTCTTGGCAAAGATACTGGAATGGTCTATCATTTCCTTCTCCAGTTCACTTTATAGATGAGGAACTGAAACAAACAGGATCAAGTGACTTGCCCAGGACCACTCAGTTATTAAGTGATTTGGCTGGATTTGAATTTATGAAAATGAGTTTTCCTGATTCCAGGCCCAAAAGGCTATCCACCGTGCCAGTATTGAGTCTAGATATCCAGAAAATACAGTCAGTTCAAAGCAAAATAATAACAGTTGCCACAACACTTTTGGGCATAAATAAACCTGGGACGTCTTCTCCCACTGTGGGAGAAGGCACTCTGTGTCAGTGGGAAGAGTGGACACCCATGGAATTCACCAGTGGAGAAGCACATATGTAACGGACTGCATTTTGCTAAGGGACATGGCAAGAGGGAGAATTCATGCTTCTGTTGTAGGCGGATTATTGGTTTACTGATGTCCATAAGGTGCTGATTTACTGTTCCTAGTCAAATGCTTCTCCTGGATCAGTCTGTTATCTAGAAATCATCCTTGACCTCATAGGATGATACTAATTTTTTTAAAGGAATTTTTGTTCTTTTGCCACAAAGTGAAGGAAGCTGAAGCAGAGAGAGGTTAAGTGGCTTAAATAGAATCATACAGCTAAGTAAATGTCTGAGGCAGGTCTTCCTGATTCCAGATTCAGGGCTCTTGCCATTCATTATGCTGATCTTACTGTTTGGTCTGTGAATCATCCTATCTTAAAAATTTTCCTCTTATCTTCTGTTTCAATAGAATGTGATTTCCTTGAGAAAAAGAAATCTGGTGGTGTCAATATGAGAAGTCCAGGTGCAAAGCTTATGTGTTTTGGGGGCCTGCTGGTTTTGTATTTTCATCTTTCAAGGAACCCTCTCCTTGTCTATGGCATGAGTTGGCACAAAAGCTTTTGGTCATGCTGGGCTTGGCATGGGACAGCCAATATCTGCTTTCAGAGAACAAATAGGCTTCTCTGTTAAAAAAAAATATCCTTAGTTTCCCCTGTGCTTGGAACACTGATCATCTCATGACAAATCTCTGATGTTTGTCTGTATAACTCTTGCTTGTTTTTTCTTCTCCTCCTCCTTCTCCTTCTCTTTTTCTCTTCTTTTTTTCCCTTTTTTTTCTCTGCCTAGTAATTCATGGCTAGCCAGTCAGTTGTATTTGCACATCACTCAATAACTTATACCCCAGACCCAAACATTTCATTGGTTTTTGTATTGAATGACTACTCATATCCTATGTCTCTAGGAAGGTTTTTTCCATTTTCATTTGGCAGAAACACAATTCCAAACCATTTCAGAATGTTTTTAATGTTATTATAAAATTCATTCACATATATATTACTATGGCTAATTCATTCTGTCTATTCATTTTGACTAAGACAAAATTTTCCTTATGTTGATATATCTATTCTCAGCTTAAGTATTTTAAATATTGTAAAGAACTAAATTAAATATGAAACAAAAGATCATCAGTTAGCCTTGGGAACAGAAAAATACATAGAATGACAGTTTATCACTCTATTACATTTCATGAATACTACTTTGTTAATTTGCTTCCTGGATTCATTAGTTTTTGTTGATCGCAATGGGAATCCTACCAAATTAGGTATAATCCTGTGGTTGTAAGGGAAATACAGTGATGAATTCATCAGAGAGCATTACAGGCCTGAATATAATATCTTCTAGATGAATGCTTCAGATTATAAAGTAGTTCATGGGATGGAAAGAACTCAATAGGCTGGGAGTGATCAGCTAAGGCTTATTGGAGGAATTAAGACTTGATCTAGGTCATCGATATGGGCAGGATTGTGATTGGATAAATGAATCAAGTTACTAATATTTATCTCCATGGACCAGGGGCCTGGGCTGGGAAGAGAAAGGATCTACTGTATGTATCTAAGTGACCTTGGGTAAGCCAATCAACTTCTCTTAGCTTCATTTTCTTTACCTGTAAAATGGAGCTTTACTCTGCCCTGTCTCCCTTGACAGGATGTGTCATTCCTAGAAGGAATGTTGCATGTGACAGGACTTTTTAAAAAGCCTTGTAGATAATTTCACTTTGGTCTAGGGTTGAGAATTCTCCAATTGCACAACAAGGAAAAACCCTAGGGATAGAAAGCAAGCACTTTCTAAAATGCATTAGTTTGATTTATGTGGTCAAGCGTCATTAACATTGAATTATGATCAATAACATTGATTGTCTTGATAAATATAATATAGTGTTTATGAAGGTCAAAAAATCTAATTGTATTGCCAACTCTTACCATCATTTTCTGAAATGAAATCCTCTCTAACAGAGATGAGAACAAAGCTGGATGCTCAATACTCATTTTTGGATAAAGTGTTAAACTTCCTCTGAAAATGGTTTAAAATCAGTAGAATTAGGAAAACTCATATTTCTAGCTCTTTACTTCTATGTTACTTTGTCTTAGATATGCCATACAATTTTATAGTTTTCAGTAAGATAAAGAGATAGTATACTTGACTTAGAATTAGGAGAAACCTGAAGTCAAATCCCAGCTCCAACACTGATTTGATTACCTGACTGTGGGTAATCTTTTCTGAGTCTGTGTTTACATCAGTAAAATGGGGATGATAATATATCTGTCATCTACCTCATTTCTTGCTTTTTTTTTGTTTTTGGTGGGGAGAGGAAGGCGATGATAAAAGCACTGTCTGAACAAGTGCTGTGTAAATATGTATTATTATTTTTATTATTTATAATATGTTCTCTATTCACAAACATGTATAATCAGTCAAAACAAAATCCTATGTTGGCCATGTCCAAGAAAAATTCTTTTTCATTGGGTCCATCATTGAGTAATATATTACATCATGAGTCCCCTGGAATCAGAATTTATGATGAAATATTCAGAGAAAGAATTGATGAAATGTGAGTGCAGATTGAAGCATATTTTTTCCTTTACTTTTCTTGTTTTTTATTTGTTTTCTTGTACAACATGACTGACATGGAAATGTTTTGCATGACTGCACATATATAACCTATATCAAATTGCTTGTCTTCTCAATGATGAGGATAGAATAGGGAGGGAGAGAATTCTAAGCTCAAAAATTTTAAAATATTAATGTTAAAATTGTTTTACATGTAATTGGGGGAAAACTAAATATTAAATGAGTCTTCTGGAATCATAGGTTGGTCACTGCATTGATTATAGAGCTCCAAAGTCTTTTCAAGTTCTTTGTCTTTATAATGTATGGTGTTCTAAAAGTCTTGTAGTTTTCAGCTATTGATGTCTAAAACTTCACTAAGATCTTTGGGATACTGTATGTTTTTGGTATGATATATTACTGCTCCTGGTTTTGCTCATCTCATTTTGAATCAGTACATATGTGTCTTTGAAGTTATCCTTCATCATTTCTTACAGCACAATAGTTTTTTGTCACATTCATATATCATAACTTGTTCAGCTTTTTACCAGTTGATTAGCATCTCCTTGGGTTCCAATTCATTGCCATCACGGAAAAGGCTGCTCATAAATATTTTTGTACATAAGGGTAATTTTCCTTTTCCTGTGAGCTCTTTGGGGGTATAGACTTTTAATAACTTTTGGGGCAAAGCTCCAAAGTACTTTCTATAATATGCTATTAAATCGAATGTGAGTATAGAGGATAGATTTCTAGGATTGTAGTTAGGAAGGCCTGGGTTCAAATTTTGCTTCCGATGCTTACTAGCATTGTAGCAACTACAATTCTCTAGAATTGTAGTTGTTAAGGATACAGTAAGGTGAAGGCAATAGGATTTCTGGATTTAATGTTAGAACTAAATTTTTGCCCTTGAATATTTTTAGATGGAAGTTTGCCTGTTATTTGACTATACCAGTGAAGTTCCCATTCAAGTTAAGTCAGTAGGACTCAGAATTCTCTGAACATGAGCTCAGAGTATGAACTCGATTTCATCTTGACCAGAATTTCTTCTCACTGTGGCCTTTTCTTTCCTGAATTGCTTCCCATCTTCACCTTCCTAGATGTCTCAGTAGAGACAAGGGTGGGTATAAAGAGCCCACCGAATGTCAGCATGCCCAGATTGCTTCTTCCAAGTCAAACAAGATCCAAGTAAACAGCCTTTCCTCCTTGCCCTTTTCGTCTAACCCACCAAGTTTCTGTTTTTCTGAATTCCCCACAGATTGCTTCCCTCAAAGGTGACAGCAATGTGTCTATGAGCCAAGTAAAGAAAAGATTTGAGTTTAGTGACATGAATTCCTCCCAAAAGTCAGGGGGGGACGATTTATCATAATCATGATAATCACCACCATCATCATCATCAGTCATCAGTGGTGTTATTATAATTGTTAGTACTACTAATAATACCTAGCATATATAGTGCCTTAAGGTTATAAAACATTATATGTGCTATCTCATTTAATCCTTGCAACAATCTTATTATGATTCTCCTTTTACAGATGAGCAAATTGAAGGGAACATGTTAAGTTATTGCTCTGATTCACAGATCTTATTTGTCTGAGGCAGGATTTGAACTTTGGTTGTCTTGACCCCAACTATAATACTCTACTGCCCTACCTTGGTGCTTAAAATTTAGTTTCACAGAAATTTAAAACCATTAGAAAATGGAATTCCCTTGCCTATAAAGTAACTAGAGCTGGGAAATGAATTATCTCTTTCTTTTGGAGATGTAAAATAATATGTCCAATATGCTGTGGGTAAAAAGGGCCAGAGATGAATCTGAACCCTCCTTTGGTCTCTTGGATACTGGCTCTGTTCACTTTCTAGGATGCCTTACCAATCTAATAATTGGATCAAGGTTTTTGATGGGATTCATTCACACAGCAGTTTTTTCTCCTGAATTATCTGTATGATGTCTCAGTTGTCCATTTAGCTATGCTTTTCCACCTTCCTCTTCATATGTCCTATTTGCTCCATCCAGATTTCTTTTTGCTACGTATATTCAACATTTCCTGGGTAACCTCAGGGTGCCAAAGATGAACTGAAAAGCCCCATGCTCACCACAGTTGGGTATCCTTAAATCATGAGCTCTGCCCCATTCCCTTTGAGTCAAGATGAAAAGGTAGCTCTGCCATTCTGCATTATTTGAAAGACAAATCCAACTTTTCTGTTTAGAGTAAGTGAATTGCTCCCTGGAAAGTGTTATGTGATATTGATAGATCAAATGTTTGTATGGCATAGTGGCAAGAGTACTTTATTTGAATTCAGATTTCCTTGGTTTAATTCCCAACTCTCTCTCTTAGGGCTGTATCATCATCATTATCATCATTGTGTTCATGAGTAAACAAGGGTTGGAGAGTAGAGAAGATTCTAGAAGATATTTTTTTACAGGTCTGATATACAAGATACATAGGAAATTATTTTAGAACCATTATCCAGTAGAATAAAAAAAAAGGTCGTCTGTAATAGATTCCTCTACTTTTTCTCCTTCTGCTTTCTCTTCACTCTTATACTCTGGCTTCTGACCTTGCCATTCCACCAAAACTTCTTTTTCCAGTTACAAATAATTTGCTAGTTGCCAAAAACAGTGTTCTTTTCTTAATCCTCATTGTCCTTGACTTCTCTGCAGTCTTTGTCATTGGTGATTGCTCTTTCCTCTTTGATACACTCTTCTCTCAAGGTTTTCAGTGTGTTACTCTCTCCTTGTTTTCCTCTTACCCAGCTGGCTGCTCCTTCTCTGTCTCCTTTCGTCTCCCAGGGATCAAGTCCTCTAACCCTGTTCTGTCTGGACTCTCTTTTTTCTATTATTTTGCTTGGTGATCTCATCAACTTGCAACAATTTAATTATTTTCTCAATGCATATGATTTTCAAATCTACCTGTCTTGCCAGTCCCTCAGTCTTACAATCTAGTAATTCTGGGCTCCTCTATCTCTTGTCCCCTGTATACAATTTCTTGCCAAGGTATATTAATTTCACCTTTACAACATCTCTTGGATATGTCCCCTTCTCTTCTCTGACACTGTCACTACTATAGTGCAACTCATGCCTGGATTCTTCCCCCCGCCATTGGTTTATTATATATTATATTATATATATGTGTGTATATATAATATGTGTATGTGTTTATATTTGTTAAACATGGTAAAAATATATGTAAATCCAATATAGGCATTTGTATTTATCTTGCTGCACAAGAAGAATAAGATAAAGGAAAAAAAATTAGAAAGAAAATAAAATTCAAGCAAATAAAAAAGTGAAAATGCTCTCTCTGGGTGTAGATGGCTCTCTTCATCACAAGATCATTGGAATTGGCCTGAATCATCTCATTGTTGGAAAGAGCCATGTCCATCAGAATTGATCATTGTTGTTTCATGCCTGGATTCTTGTAATAGCCAGCTGGTGTGTCTGCCTTCCTCAGGTCTCTCCCCATTCCAATCCATTCTTCATTCAACCCCTAAAGCCTCCCCCTTGGCCTCTTCCCTACCCCCAATTTAATAAAATCCAGTTCTTCCATATTGTTTCCAGGATCAAATAGGAAATACTCTTCTTTGGCATTCAAAGTTCTTTACAACCTAGCCCTCTTTCCAGTCTCCGTATACCTTATTTTTGACATGTACTCTTCAATTTAAGTGACTGCTCTCCTGGATTTTCCACGAGCAAAGCACTTCATTTCTCTGCTCTGGACAATTTCTCTAGCTGTCCTTCATCCCTGGAATGGTTTCCATATTTCATTCTGACTACTGATTTTCCTGACTTTCTTTAAGTCCCCACTATATCCTACCTTCTATGAGAAAGCTTCTCCAACTCCTCTTAATTGCAGTCCTTCCATTTGTTATTTCCTATTTATCCTGTATATAGCTTTCTTTGTTTATATTTGATTTATATGTTGTCTCTCCCATTAGATTATAAACTCTTTGAAGGCAGGGACTCCCCTTTGCCTTTCTTTGTATCCCTAGAACTTAGTAGTGTCTGGTACATAGTAGGCACTTACTAAATATTTATTGACTAAGATAATGATCAGAGGATATGAAGAGGTAGTGCTTAAAATAGAAATCCAGTCATAATTTTAACATATTTAAATTTAAATATTAAAAAAACAATAAAAATAAAAGGAAATACAAATTGAAACAATTATGAAGTTCTATTCCGTACCTATAAAATTGGCAAATATGATCAAAAAAAGGAAAGCAACAATTGTTGAGATGACTCTAGGAAGAAAGTCACAAAATGTTAGAAACCAATCATTCTGGAAAACCATTTGGAACTTTGCTTTAAAGTCTTTAAACTGTGAATCCCTTTGGATTCAAAATACCACTAGGAGACATGCCCCCAAAGAGATCAAAGAAAGAAGAAAAAATCAATATCTAAAAAAATATCACAGCAGAACTATTCATAGCAGTGAAGAACTGAAAACAATATTTGGTGTGGTATGCATCAGTTGGGGATTAGCTGAAAAATTATGGCACGTAAATGTAATAGAATTTTTTTTGTGTCATGAGAAATGAAAAAAAGGACATTTTCACAGAAACCTTCTGATGCAAAATGAAGTGAACAGAAAAATCAAGTAAACAGGAACAACAACATTGTAAAACAAAACACTTGGAAAAACACTTGGATTAATTCAATGACTAAGCATGAATACAAAAGACCAATAATGAAACATGCTGCCCATGTTTTGACAGAGTGGTGATGGATTTAGTGCAGAATGAGATGGACATTACTGGACATTGCAAAAGTGTAGATTATTTTGTTGTCCATGTTTATATTATTTTTAAAAAAAAAGATTGTGTGAGGGGAAGCTAGAAATAAATTACTTAAATAAAGAAGAAAAGAAGTTAAAGAGAATTCATTGAATGTATAGAATAGATCAGAAGAAAGCTCAAAAACAAATCGACAATAAAGATAGCTTTGAAAGTAACATGCTGAATATTTTATATCTATCTATCTATCTAGATATAAATAGGTATTTTAAAAGCAGCTTCTGTGTAATAGAGATTTATGGTTTCACATATTCACTTTTTCTTTTCTAATATGTTCATCAATTTTTTTGGTGTTTTGTTAAATTTAGATTTTTATTTTAAAGTAAGATAATAAGATCTGTTATTCTCAACATGTAATTGGAGGCTCTTGGAAGTCCTAGAGCCACTAGGCATTAGGGAATTAGCTGGATGGAAACCAAAGTAGCTGGAATTCACAGAACAAGTCAGCTGGCTGAGCCAAGCTGAACACCAAGTCCTCTACATTCCAGCCCATTGCTCTGTCCTTGTGGCCTTTCCAACTCCTCTGATAAGATTGCCAGGAACTGCAAGCGCAGGCTATGACTAAGTATGTTTTAGACACACACAGACTATTAATTAATCTGTTGGTTTTTCTTGCTTGCTAACCTGGCCCTGTTTTCCATTGAAAATCTGTGAAAAATGAGGGAGAGCTAGGTGGTGCAATGAAGAAAGTACTGACTCTGGATTTAGGAGGACCTGAGTTCAAATGTGGCTTTAGATAATATGACTCTGAGCAAGTCACACAATCCCGATTCCTCTCCATCCCCCCTAAAAAAAGAAAAAGAAACTATGTGAAAATGAAATAAATTATAAAAGGCTGGTGTCAAAACTGCAAAGCAGGACAAAGCATTGGTTATTCAGTTGTCCAGTATCCTCAGTCACCAATTTTGAAAAATAGAAACTTAGAGACGAGCCCAATTCTACCCCAAATTTAGCTAAATTGCAGTAAATGGAATCCTACTGGACCACTTTTGATATTGTTTGCTCCATAGTAGCCCCAGGAGTGGTGCTAGCAACCAAACCAGAAATCCCTGACTAAGGTGAACCCCCGTGTCCACAGACCCACACCTCACAAAAACCAATTTATAGATTGCCAGCTTTTTTTCTAACTTGAACCGACTCCCTGGCCTCCCCAAGAAATAAAAGCATAAATGACACGCACTGCCTGACTGTAGTCACCTTACCCCTTGCTCTCCTGCCAAAGGATGTACTCATCACAGCTATGGCCTCTGCTTTCTCTCACCCACTTACAAGTGTTCTTTGCCACAAATACCAGTACTTCATATGCTTCCTGTTGGCCCTTGATGCCCCTTGAAGAAATATTCAATTGGTTCTCTTTCCAGCTGCCCCTAATATTGGCAAGAGATGGCCAGAGATTTCCCTACCAGTATCTGCCTTCCCTTCTCACCTTTTAAAAAATATATTTTTTAAATTTATGGAATTAAACAGGAATTTCCATGGCCTGACACAATAAAAAACATAATTGTACATGAAACTGCAAATCTCAACTTGATGGTGTCCCAGTCTCCCGGCAGCCAGATACAACTCTGCCATTTGAGAATTCCAGGGAAGATAGAAGCTCTTAAATCATTTATATGATGTTTTACACAGGGCTTTGGGAGCCAGAGAGAGACTGCAGAATTTCAGAGACAGTCAATGTCATAGGAAACATCAAAGCTAAAAACTCAGTAATAATAGCACCTACCTCCTTTCTGCAGATGGTGAGATCCACACCTGGATTGTTTGTCTTATATTCTTTCAATCAGCTACTACTGCAAGACAAAAGTTGCAAAAACAGACCTGAAGACTCCATAAAATCAGGAAAACTGGGTGCTAGTCATGATTACAGCGCTGATTTGCTCTTTGAATTAGTTTTTTTTATTAAAAGATTTTTATTTACAAAACATATGAGTGATTTTTTTACATTGACCTTTGAAAAACTTTTTTTTTGTTCCAAGCTTTTCCTCTCCTTCCTCCCACCCCCACCCCTAGATGACAGGTAATCTAATACATGCTAAATATGACAAATTATATGACAAATCCAATATATGTATACATATCTATACAGTTATCTTACAGCACAAGAAACATCAGATCTAGAAAGAGAGAAAAAAAAAACAAACAACCTAAGAAGGAAAACAAAATGCATGGAAATATTCACAGAAAGCGTTAAAATGCTGTGTTGTGGTTCACACTCAGTTCCCTCAGGCTTCTCTCTGGATGTATATGACTATCTTCATTGATGAACAATAGGAACTGGCTTGAATCACCTCATTGTTGAAGAGAGTCATGTCCATCAGAATTGATCATCATATAGTATTGTTGTTGCCGTGTATAATGATCTCCTGGTTCTGCTGATTTCACTCAGCATCAGTTCATGCAAGTCTCTCCAGGCTTCTCTGAAATCATCCGGCTGGTCGTTTCTCACCAAACAATAATATTCCATGACATTCATAAACCATAATTTATTCAGCTATTCTCCAACTGATGGCCATCCAGTTTCCAGTTTCTAGCCACTACAAAAAGGGCTGCCACAAACATTCTTGCACATGTGGGTCCCTTTCCCTCCTCTAAGATCTCTTTGGGATATAGGCCCAATAGAAACACTGTTGGGTCAAATGGTATGTACAGTTTGATAACTTTTTGAGCATTGTTCCAAATTGCTCTCCAGAATGGTTAGATCTGTTCACAATTCCACCAACAATGTATCAGTGTCCCAGTTTTCCCACATCCCCTCCAACATTCATCATTATCTTTTCCTGTCATCTTAGCCAATCTGACAGGTATGTAGTGGTATCTCAGAGTTGTCTTAATTTGCATTTCTCTGATTAATAGTGATTTGGTTGCTCTCTGAATTTGGACAAAGAAACTGTTAGACTCATTGGCCCATAGATTTAGAGCTAGAAAAGACCTTAGAAATAAGCTAGCTTGCATTCTTCATTTTATAGATGAAAAACATGGGGATCAGTTTCAGGTAATAAGAACAGTTCTTTATACATATTCCTTATATATTATGCTTATTTTGTATATAGTTTCCATATACTTGGGCATATGCAGTCTCTCCAAAGAATGGAAGCTCTTTAAGGTCAGGTACTGTTTCATTTTTGTCTGTATCCACATCACCTCATGCATTATATTGAGTAATTTGAACTGAATTGAATAAACAGCAGCAACAGAGGTTGCATCCAGGACTTCTAACTCTAAATCCATACTGCCCATGACTTGAATTTTTTTAAATAATAGCTTTTTATTTTCAAAATATATACAAAGGTAGTTTTCAACATTCACCCTTGCAAAACTTTGTGTTCCAAATTTTTCTCCCTCCCTTCCCTTCATCCCTTTCCTCAGACAGCAAGTAATCTAATATGTGTTAAACATGTGCAATTCTTTTATATGTATTTCCACATTTATTATACTGCACAGGAAAAACATGACTTTAATTTTTTAGGCCTCAGTTTCCTCATCTGAAAAATGAGTATCATAATATTTGTTTTGTCTTTATCTTAGAATCACTTAACAATAAACATTATTAAGCACCTACTATGTGCCAGGCACTGAGTATAGCATCTCTGGGGATACTAAGAAAAGCCAGTCCTTGCTTTCAGGGATCTCACAGTCTAATGGGGGCAGACAGCATACAAAGGACTATGTACAAACAAGATATATACAGGATAAGTTAGAGATAGTCAACAGAGAGAAGTCACATTTCAGTCTAATTCTTCATGACTCCATTTGGGGTTTTCTTGGCAGAGATACTAGAGTAGTTGGCCATTTTCTTTTACAACTCATTTTACAGATGAGGAAACTGAGGCAAACAGGGTTAAGTAAATTACCCAAAGTCATTCAGTAAGTCTCTGACTCTAAATTTGAATTTAGAGCTTTCTGACTCCAGGAACAGGGCTCTATCCACTGTACCACTTAGTTTCTCCAGGCACTAACTATAAGAGGAAGTTAATCAGGGTTATTTTGAAGATAAAATAACTATCAACTCACATTTTCACTTTGAGATTTACAAAGCACTTTGTATAAAAGCACTTTGTACAACCCTGTATGGAAGTAGTATAAGAACTATTACCATTATTTCTCAAATAAGGAGACTGACAGAGAAGTAAAAATATGCCCAGTGTAATACAACTAATAACCAGCAGAATTTGAACATTTTGCCTCTAAACTTACTCTTGCCATTGCATCTCTCCCAGGTAATGCCCGTGAAGTGCTATAGAGCATAGAGTGCTATTTTTAATGTGAGATATCATTGCTAGTATGTCTCTGGAATAAAGTAACAAACCCATGGGCCAGAGGGTAGCAGAGCTGCCCAGCCTTGGCTACCCAACAGTAGAAGATTTGGGAAAAGTGCTGGAAATAGTATCCATTGATAGGCCTTCCAAACAAGGAGGCTGCATTGACATCAGTAAGTAATGTTCAGTTTGGCTCCTTGCATCTCAAGCCTTTTGATTCCTCATTGTTAGGCGCTTGCAGCCAAGAACTCATTGGTTTCACATAAACTCAGCCTTGCTGCCTGCCAGCACTGTTCTGGCTTTGTGCCCTGGTGCTGGGCAGGGACTGGGTCCTTGCCTGAATCCCTTAGCTGCTAGCCACCCTCATTCCTCTGGGGCAGGGGCCCAGTCTTACTTCCCCATCAGTCATTCCAAAACTTGGAATTATGCCTGCCAGTCCAAGCCCTGTATCTGATATCCCTCTTCCTCACACTGATATTCCCTCTGCCCAGACTCCATAATTGTGGCTGTGGTCCCCACCTCCCTCTAGTTTACTCCCATTCCCTGATGTGACCTCTACCTGTTGGTCACTGCGAGATCTTCCTAGGGCTGGCTCCCCACCTGTCTGATGTCTGTAGCACGTCATCTGCTTCTGTTGTCTGCTATGGACTTTCCCTTGGTTCCTTTCCTTATCCTGTCATTTCTAGAGAAAACCCATTCCATCACAGACTAACATTTATTGGACTTACTTCTGGTCTCATAGAATTGAAAGGGGTTTTGAAGGTCTTATAGTTCAACCCCCTCATTTTACAAATAAAGAAACTGAGGCTTAAAGAGACCACTTAAAGAGAGAGCTCACAATTTGAAAATTGAATTTATCTTCTTTTATTCCACTGCTTTTTCTACTATTTCAAGTTGCTTTCCTTGGTATCTCATTCAATTTTTTTTATTTTCATTTCCTCCCTCTCCTAGGCCCTTTCTCACTACAAACTCGGGTCTACCCAAATTTAAACAAAACCACCACATGACCTTACCACCCTCTCAAGCTATCTTTACTCCCTAAACTCGTGAAACTTCTAAATAGTCCTCTACATCAGCTGCCTTCACTTCCTTGCACTCCATTCCCTTCAGTGACTTGAAAAGTGTCTTCTGACCCTGCTACTTGATGCAACTTCCTGTCTCACAAGAGACAATGGGTAAAGAGAAAGACAGCAATGAAGGCTGTGTCCCCAAATGTCTACACATAAATGCAGAAAGTATGGATGATGAAATAGTAGCCAGGTGCCAAAGTGTATGCCTGGCTCAAAGTCAGGAAGACATCTTCCTAAATTCAAATCTGGCCTCAGTCACTTGTTAGCTGTGTGATCCTGGGCAAGTCACTTAACCCCATTTGCCTTATATATAAAATAAATTGGAACAGGAAATGGCAAACTTTTTGGCAAACCATCTTTGTCAAGAAACCCCCAAATGGAGTAAGGAAAATTTGGATGTGACTGAAAAACAACTGAATAACAACATATGGATGATGAGCAGGCTGGTGCTCAAAGCATGTGTCATGGAATACTTCAGCACTCTAGTGCAGCCTGTTGATGTCAACTCAGAATTTTTAACTTAATAAAATACCTAGAATTACAAAGGGAACCAATTCTAATCAAATACAATTATCAATTTTTTTAAGGCTTAAAAATTTCAGGTTAGTGCATACCCTTTGACCCAGCAGCATTTCTATTGGGCTTATATCCCAAAGAAATCATAAAGGAAGGAAAAGGCCCCACATGTGCAAGAATGTTTGTGGCAGCCCTTTTTGTAGTGGCTAGAAACTGGAAATTGAATAGATGCCCTTCAATTGGAGAATGGCTGAATAAATTATGGTATATGAATGTTATGGAATATTATTGTTCTGTAAGAAATGACCAGCAAGATGATTTCAGAGAGGCCTGGAGAGACTTACATGAACTGATGCTGAGTGAAATGAGCAGAACCAGGAGATCATTATACACGGCAACAACAGTACTATATGACAATTAATTCTGATGGACATGGCTCTCTTCAACAATGAAATGTTTCAAACCACCTCCAATTTGTTCACTGAAGAAAGCCAGATACACCCAGAGAGAAGGATGCGAAATGTGGACCACAACATAACATTCTCATACTCCTTGATTGATGTTTGCTTACATTGTGTTTCCTTTATCTGATATATCGTTTGTGTAGATAAGATTTTTCTTGCACAACAATGATAAGTTTGGAAATATGTATACATATATTCGATTTGCCAATATTTTAACATAATTAACATGTAGTGGATATCCTGCCATCTAGGGAAGGGGTGGGGAAGTTGGGGGGAAAAATTTGTAACGGAAAGCTATGTAAGGGTTATTGTTGAAGAATTACCCACACATATGTTATGCAAATAAAATAAAATTAAAAAAAAATTTCAGGTTAAGGACAAACTTGACATAATAGTCAACCTAAGACTTGATTGAATGAAATTATTACCTCCTGACTTTAGGAAAGTGTACATTGTTTAAAAGAAACTGCTTAGTTAAAGGGGAAATGGAATAGCATTGATATGAAGAAGATATACTCATATAAAAGATCCAGGTATCTGAATGTATGTTTGGGAGATGGTAAAATGTTGGAGAACATTGGATGAGGATGAATGAAGAGAAATGGAAGTGATATTTGCATGATAGTATAGTTCACTCTACCTGGACAGAAGAAGGGATTAGATGGTTAATTCACTTGCAATCGCCAACTTGGGGACCTTTTACTATTCAACAATGGTCAAATCCAATGGTCTTTTTTCAGTCCCCACTCTGTTCAGACTTTTTAAAGAATTCAACATTGTTGACCTTTTTCTTCTTCTGAACACTCTTCCTTCTTTTGGTTTCCATGATAACACTCTTTTCTGATTCTCTACCTTCCTTTCTAGTTGGCTCCTTCATGGTCTCTTCTGTTGTTTAATTTTCCTCCTGCTTTTTCCTAAATGGATGCCTTCTTCAAGAGTTTGTAATCTGCTGTCCTTTCTTTTCCCTGTAAATGAAGAATTCTGTTGATGTCCACAGCCTTAATTATCACCTCCATGTACATAAACTCCCCGGTGTACAGTTATCTAGCCTCCCTCTTCTCCTGAGTTCCAGTCTTATATTTTTAACTGCTTGTTGGACATCTCCAACCATGGTATCCTACTGACACCAAAACTTTGCATATTCAAACTGAACTCATCATCCCCTTTCCCATGGCCATACACAACTGCATCATTTCCCATTTTTTCCTGTTTTGATACTACAGTTGCCCAGGCCTAAAAACCTTTGAGTTATTTGTTTTTCTTGCTTTTTCCTCACTCCTCATATCTAATCAGTTTCCAGATCCTATTAATTACATTTCCATTATATCGGTTTTATCTACTTCATTCACAGTGCCATTACTCTAGTTCTGTCTCTTATTACCTGTCTTCTAATTAACTGAAATAGTCTCCTAACTTGCCTTTCTGTTTCTAATCTCTCCCCTTTCCAGGGCATTTTTCACATAGGCACAGCAATATCTTCATTGTGACCACATCTAGCCATATCACTTAGATTGACATATGAGATTGTTCATAATTTACCTCTAAATCATCTTTCCAAACTTATCCCACTCTGTTCTTCTTTATAATCTTTGTTTAAATCAAGCTCAACCATTAACCATTCTCTGTTGCTTGTTCTATCCTTTCCCATTTTTGGACAGTATGTCTTCTGTCCCCCTTCTGGAATGGACTACATCCAACACTTTATTGATGCTTGTCTTTTTTTTCAAGGCCAGACTTATATGCTATCTTCTCCCTAAAACCTTCCTTGATAATAACATATATTCACTGACTGACTGGGCCTTCTTCCAACCTTACATTCCTCTAGCTAAAAGGGATACTTCGCTCCTCAAGTTTTTTTAGAGTTCTTTGTCTGGCTCTCTAATTTTATAGGGGCATAGATGGGCCTGAAAATCCATAAAACCCAACTCTGTTATTTTGTAGAGAGAAGAAGCTAATAATAAGTACCTGAGGAAGTATTTGAACTCTGGACTTCTCAGCTTCAAGCCCAGCACTTTACCCATTATAGCTCTTTTCCCTGATGTTTTATGTTGTATCATATATTAGATGTCTGTCTGTCTTTCTTATTCCATCTTTTAAATTGTAAGCCCCCTGAGGACAGAAATTATTCCATTTTTACCATCACATCTCCTAGTGTGTGTGTATGTATCCATTTGTATTTTTGTACACACACACACACACACATACACACACATACATACACACACGTCTCAACTGATACCTGCAATTTTATGGAAGAACAAACACATTCTTTACTCTGAATCTAGTTTAAAATTCTGTTGTGAAGGAAAGTCATCTATGAGCATATGTGGAACTCTGAAGTTGGTTATACTTGTTGGTCTGGATTAAGTTTGGGTCTTTGCTGTATAAAATGTGTGAAATTGAAACACTTTCATTTCCTTGTTAGCAAAAATAGATTTAGTGAAGACAAAATGCCTTACTTAAAATAAATAAATGTTTTTTTCATATGGGAAGTAAAAATAATCCTAATTAATGAATTTACTCATTTTCAGCTTTGCTATAGATATTAGAAGATATCTATCTAATGGGTCTTAAAGTAACATCTACAGATGCAAGTGATTTAGGGGGTTGTTACAAAAGGTTTATGTTGTATTTTTTCTCTCTCTAAATTTCACTTACTGGCCCTGACAGTTTGCTTAATTTCAGTTTCTAACTTTTTAATTCAAAGGGAGTTTGATAAAGATGTCATAGTGTATTTACATGATGAAGAATGGCAGAGTGGAAAAAAAAAAAACTAGATTGAGAGGTCAGGAACACTGGGGTTTATTCTTGGCCTGGCTCCATTTCTCTGGGGGATTCTTTTTCCTTGAACTTGCTCTATGCTGCTGTGGTACATAGATCTAGTAAAAACATAATGTAATAGGATTATTGTGGGTACTTAGAGAGTGAAGTGAGACTAATCCATTGGGCTGGGTTTCCATATTTGTTCAAATATTTGTGATTTAGCAGATATTGTTTGTCTATGATTCTTCACCAATGAAAGTGGAAAAGTTTATGAGAGGGGTAATTATGGGATTCGTTATGTGGAGTTGTAGTTTCTTAAGTAGTAATTCTGAGAATCCTGGGTTCCCATGTCCAGTGCTCAGGTGTCTGGGACACTAATGCTATTATTACAATTAAGAAAGTCTCCATATGGAGCTTTTTTTAACCTCTTCTAATACCATATGGCCATTGTTCATAGGATTTTTGTTGCTTAGAGATCATTTAGTTGAATACCTTTATTTTCTAGAAGAAACCCAGATTTCTGAGTTGAATAACTTTAGATCAAGGTGGGCTTGAGGGAAGAGAAAGAAACAAGCATTTGTATGGCACCTACTATATGTCAGGCATTGTACTAAGTGCTCTAAAAAATAAACATCTCATTTGTTAGGATGCTAATAATAATAATTACAATAATATCTAATATTTATATTGTAGTTATTATGTAGCAGGCTCTGTGCTAAGTGCTTTACAATTATCTCATTTACTGTGATAATAAGAGTAGTTACTATATGACAGGCACTGTGGTAAGTGTTTTGCAATTGTTATCTTATTTGTTTTGATAATAATTTAAAATATGTCTATATATCTAACATTTGTATAATGGTTACTATGTGCCAGGCACTGTGATGACTGGTTATAATTCTTACTATATATATTTATATATTGTATGTATAATATAATTACATATATTATATATAACATACATATAATTATATAACATTAAAATATTTATATTTTATATTGCTATAAATAATAATTATTATTTATAATGGATAATTATTATAATTGATCATTACAACAAACCTTAGATGTAAGTACTATTATTATCCCCATTTTACAGACAAGGAAAATGAGGCAAACAGATTACTTGTCTAGGGTTGCACAGCTAGTAGAGGTCTGAGGCTGAATTTTGAACTTGGGTTCTTCTCTAGAACTAGGACTCTATCCATTGCTTCACCTAGAGGCTACAGTCTAGATAAGTCATGACTCCCTCCTCCCACCAGTGGGATCCCCTTTTGACAAGAAGCATGACTGTTTTTCCTTTCTCTGAGCCTCCTCCCCCTGCTTCTTGACAGCACAGGGCTATTTGGGGTACATTTTAATCAGTGAATTCAAAGACTTGCTGACATTTTTGCTTTTCCCCTCTTTGCCAATGTCTCTGACTACTGCTGGGATGGAATCCTGTATGGAGATGACCCCTACCTTATCTGATAATCCTTAGCCCAGTCACCCACCCTTTTCCCTTATCTAGTAAACATAATACCTGAGGTCATTTCTCTGTGCTTGGTGAACTCAATGACTGTAAGCTATGTGGGTGAAACACAAGGAGATGAATTTTCAGGGAGGTGGATATACTCACAAAATTTGCCTGTTGTCTTCCCTGCCCTCTGCTATAGAATTTCAGTCCTCTGCCTCCTGCTTATAAATTAAAGCATTATGTATTTAAATCCCTTTGCCCATAGCTCTGTTGCTTTTTTGCATAACACAGTGGATCCCTCACCAAGCTGTCTTGCGGTGAATGGAAATAAGCACTCGGCACTGAAAGGGAGAGAAAGAAAATCTAGCCTTTTTTATATCCAAAAGCTCAGTTGACTTCACTGCATGAAGAAATGGCTTAACTCTGTGGGGTCCCTTCTAGGGGAAGAGGTAGCCCAAATCGGTTGTTCACTTGGCAGGGTACATGCCAGGGGTCCTTTCCTAGATCAATTAGGATTGTGAGAAAGGCTTAGTAGCCATAGATGAGCTGGGATAAAGGACTTTCTCAAGAGCTTCTCTTATCTTCTTCTGCTTTGGAACATTACTCCAACACTATTCACTCCAGTACCCTGTGATGGAAATACTATCCCATCTCTTGTCCTTTGTCAATATTGACATTTTGCCAAATCAATCTCACTTACACATTTGTGTCTCCTTTTGGGTTTAGCTGGGCATAGTGTATTTGTATGTACCATTGGGCACACATCTTTGTGAAACAGGTGGCAATGTGAAACTCTCGAGATCTGTCTTCTTTGACCTTTGCCTTCTCTATCTGTTTTATTTCCTGTTTTTTCAGCATCTCTAAACACTACAATACAGAATCAGCATGGTATCATAGCTAGAGATTTCTTGCTTTTGGCAAATAGGTTATAAACTAAGTCACACCAAGTGGCCTGAGACTTCATGTATTATGTTATTCTTCCAGAGAGATTTACATTTAAAGGACAAATGTTGTTTAATCCAAAGAAGAAAGTGTCTAATAGTAAATATTAGTAAATAGAGAAAGCACATTTTTAATAATAGAGAAACATGGGAAAGGAATAAATATTTATTAATCATTTATTACATACTTGTTGCTGTGTTATCTTCCCACCACCCATTTTAAAAAACAAATATTAACTCATTTAAACCACAAAAACCCATTGTGAGATAGGTACTATTATTACCCCCATTTTATACTGAGGAAAACTGAGGTTCAGATCTTCATGACTCTATTTCAAGTGGTCTATTTCCTTGGCCACCTAACTGCTCAGTGGCAAGACCTTTAAAGAATACCTTCAAATCACATTGAGTCAAATAAATGACTGAGTACTCTACCTACATATAATTTCTGCTCTATATCTAGAATAAGTATTAGGATCTTTTATATTACTATAAATTTAATTAACTTATTGGTGATTTAGCTTCCTAACAATTGTCATAGAAATAGATACATTGTCCATGGATACATCTATTCATGTACATATATACAATATGTGTACACACACATATATATTATATATGATTTTCTGTTTTTGTTGCTCTTCAAAATTTACTAAGGTGTTGTATAAGGCTATTCCATATTTTGATTAATTTCATTCATTTAATTCAATAAATAGTTATTTGAGTATTTACTGAATAGCTCTCTCTTGTCCTAAGGGAAGCAAGAGGAAGACAAGATTCTTCCCCTTAAGCATCTAAAGGTCACTGAGGAAATAAGACTAATAATGCATATATAATGGGTAAATGGAAGAAATTAGGTGGCTCAGTGAATTGAGCGTGGGCCTAGAGTTCAAATTTGACTTTAGCCACTTACTAGCTATGTGACATAGTTTGCCTCAGTTTCCCCATATGTAAAATGAACTGGAAAAGAAATGGCAAACCACCCCAGTATCTTTGCCAAGAAAACCCCTTGGACAGCATTGGAGTGCTCACAAAGAATCAGGTTTAAACCACAATAGGTTAACAGTACAGGACTACATATAGTAGTGCCAAGTGGTAAATAGATAGTCAGTGATCTTGGCTTCCAGAGAAAAGGGAGAGTCATGTGGGACTGAGAAATGAGGGGAGGTCCCTTTATTTGTCATATGTAAAATGCACTTGATTCACTTCTTGGGCTCCCTATTAGTGAAGCTCGTTCTCTGCTTCTAGTGGATTAAGGGAAAAGGCAGGTAGCTCATTTTCCCATATTCTCCTTCGTCTCCTAATGAGCTTCCTTCAGCTCCTTTAGACTGGAGCAGTCCTGCTTTGGAATGCCCAGGTACCATGCTGCTGGAATCCTGGATTCAGAATCTTCCCTATTAGCAGGGTCCTGGGAATCCATCTTTTAGGTGACCAGCTCTTAGACTATCTCTTCCTACAAACAAATCCTGACTTGGGGGCCTCCATATTCATTGTCCATGAGCCTCTCTGTTTCTGCAATTCAGAGGGATCATATGGGGAAATCAACTATCTCCTTGCCCTCAATTCATCAGGAGCAGAAACCTAGAAACATACCTGATTTGGACAAATTCTATGAAGGGAGGGGGAGGGATGAGCTATGGGAGGTCTCCTTCACCAGGAGGACTTTCTGGGTTCCCTCCAATTATTAACTTCTCTCTTGAATCTGACTTTGTATTTCCTCTCCAGACTACAGAATGCAAGTTCCCTGGGAGCCAGCACTGTCAGAGATGGCTTTTTTATTGTTTATATCTCCAGCAATTGGCTTGTGTGGTTCATATGGGTTTGTTGAATTGAATTGATTTACTTGTTCCTACAGATGGGAATTTGTAGAGGCTTGCATGGAGTCAATGGCAATCTGAGACATAACATAGATTGTTCAAGACAGTAACTAATGTGGTTTACCTTGGGTACTGGATGCCCTTTCTCCTCCTCTTTGCAGCCCCTGGCCTATTATTTCCTTTAAGATGCAGCTCAGTCAACCTCCTCCAGGGAGCCTTCTCTGATTTAGCATACTTTCTTGTGATGGCTCAATCCAGGCTTTTCTTTCCTCTGCATAAGGAATTTGATTCTGTGAAATTTGGTACTTGTTGATAGATGGCATTGTTTTGGGGGAAACCACAGATTTCTACTGGAAAAGTTCTTATAGTTTTTGTGTCATGGATTTCTTGAGAAGTCTGATGAACTTCTCTCTCATTAGTTTTCTTTCTTTTTTTATTTATAATTGAAAAAAATGCTACATTTCAATTAGAGGCTAGTGAAAACAAAGATGTAATTTTTGCCCCCTTTCAAGCTCACAGATGCTCCCAAATCTATCTGTGGATCCCAAGTTAAGATTTCCTGTTCTACAATCACATATGTCATTTAGTACTTCTTTCTACCCTCTGGATATTCTATTCCTTTCCAGAGCTATCGTTTCCATGCTAGTTAGAAAAATTCCTTAACGCCCCCCCCCCATGGAGATAAGGGTTCATTATCAATATCACAGCCCCACCTATTCTCTATTTTACAATAATTAAAAATTAGGCAATGAAATGCAGCATGAGACCCTGAATATGGTGGCAATAACACAGCAGTTTCTTCTTCTTCTTCTTCTTCTTCTTCTTCTTCTTCTTTTTCTTCTTCTTCTTCTTCTTCTTCTTCTTCTTCTTCTTCTTCTTCTTCTTTTTTTGCTGGGTAGACCAATGAATTAGCAAACTAAATTGGTTCATGAAGTTTAAAGCTAAGTAAGCATGAAAATAGGAAACATTCATAGAGGATGCTTATTAATTAATGATTGTTGGTGATAGATTTCTAGGAGAGAAAAGAAAGGTGTAGATTTTATTAATTTATGAAAATGACAAAACTCTGTTCCTGGGTGGGAAGGGGGTAGAGAGATGAAAGGAATCTAGTACATGAAAACCGTGAGGTTTTAAATATAGTTGCATTTTCCTCTGATGGGCACTATGGGAATTGCTGCATTGTTCAGATAGACTGGGGTGATTCTATGTTGCAAGAAGGCATTTTAATCATATTGGCCATTAGGAAAACTTATCCATGATGACTTGCTTTTATGTCAGCAGAAAGATGTAGTAAGCATCTTACCTGATTATGTGGTTTAGCTCCATCATTCATTCAGGGAATACTTAATGGTATAATTCACAGTGTCTTGCACATAGTAGGCAAAGATGGATTGTCTCAATGAACAGCATGTATAAATGTCTACTGTGTACCTTTCCTTCTTCTAGGTGATATAGGGTAGATGTTCAATTCAATTAGCTTTTTACATGTAGTATGCTCTCATCAGGCAGTAAGATCCTTAAGAACATGGACTGTTAGGATCAAACAGATCTTTTGGTCTGTTGGTATATCCATCATTTGGATTTCACTCATGATTTGAAAATGAGGTAGTTTTTTTTTTTTAAATCCATTTGCTTGTACTGTTTGTCCAATGGTGCATTTTTGTTTTTTGGAGACAATTGGGGTTAAGTGACTTGCCCAAAATCACACAGCCAGTCAGTATGTGAGGTTGGATTTGTATTCAGGTCCTCCTGACTTCAGAGCTGGTGCTCTGTCTACTGCACTATCTAGTTCTCCATCAATGGTATACTTTTTTTTAATTAAAGCTTTTTATTTTTCAAAACATATGCGTGGACAGTTATTCAACATTAGCCCTTGCAAAACCTTGTGTTCCAATTCCCCCACCTTTCCCCATCCCTCTCCCTTAGATGGCAAGTAGTATAATATATGTTAAACATGGTGGAAATCTAATATATGCATACATATTTATACAATTATCTTGCTGCATAAGAACAATCAAATCAAAGCATAAACAAAGATGAGAAGCAAAATAAAATGCACCTAAACAACAACAAAAAGAGTGAAAATGTTGTGAACCAAACTCAGTTCCCACAGTCCTTTCTCGGGGTGTAGATGGCTCTCTTTATCACTAAACAATTGGAACTGGTCTGAATCATCTCATTGTTGAAGAGAACCACATCCATCAGAACTGATCATCACATAATTTTCTTGTTGCTGTGTATAACAATCTCCAGGTTCTACTCATTTCACTTAGCATCAGTTCATGCAAGTAAGTCTCTCTAGGCCTCTCTGAAATCATTCTGCTGGTCGTTTCTTACAGAGCAATAATATTCCATAACATTCATATACCATAATTTATTCAGCCATTTTTTAATTGAGGGGCATCCATTCAGTTTCCAGTTTTTTGCCATTACAAAAAGGGCTGCCACAAACATTTTTTCACTTGTGGGTCCCTTTCCCTCCTTTAAGATCTCTTTGGGATATAAGCAATGATGCACTTTTAACAATTTCATCTTTACCTGTTTGGATGAGGCAACAACAATTCTGCTTTTCCATCCCTCCAAATCTCCCTTAGATGGAAAGAACTTTCTTTATCCCTTCATCCCTTTCTCAATCCAGATTGTCCCCTTTCCTCAGCCAGCAGACAGTGAGATTTCCCCTTAAGAAATGATAGTCCATTTCATGCAGCCATTTCAAAAAATTCCAGTATTCACCCATTCACTGATTGACTCAATACACATACATTTTAGTCAAAAGGATAAAAACAAAGGTAAAGCACTATTACTGCCATCAAGGGACTCAGGGTCTAGTAGATACATGCATATAGGCACAAATAACTGGAACATAAATTAGAGAATGGTAAATGCATCATGATGTCAACAATGATGGAGATTTTTTTTTATTAAAGCTTTTTATTTGTATAACATATGTATGGGTAGTTCCCCAGCATTGATCTTTACAAAGCTTTCCATTACAAATTTTACCCCCAGTCCCCTCCCCTCCCCTAGATGGCAGGAAGTCCACTACATGTTAATAATGTTGAAATACTTGACCAGTTGTGCAAGAAAAATCCTATCTACAAGAAAAAAAAGAAAATAAGAGAAAGGAAACACAATGCAAGCAAACCTCAATAAAGAGCATGAAAATGTTATGTTGTGGTCCATATTTCATATCCCTCTCTCTGGGTGTATATGGTCTTCTTCAGTGAACAATTGGAACTGGTTTGAGACAATTCGTTCTTGTGGAGAGCCATGTCCATTAGAATTGATCGTCATGTAATATTGTTGTTGCTGTGTATAATGATCTCCTGGTTCTGCTCGTTTCACTCAGCATCAGTTCATGCAAGTCTCTGCAGGCCTCTCTGAAATTGTCCTGCTGGTCGTTTCTTACAGAGCAATAATATTCCATAACATTCATATACCATAATTTATTCAGCCACTCTCCAATTGATAGGCATCCCTTCAGTTTCCAGTTTCTAGCCACTACAAAAAGGGCTGCCACAAACATTCTTGCACATGTGGGTCCCTTTCCCTCCTCTAAGATCTCTTTGGGATATAAGCCCAATAGAAACACTGCTGGGTCAAAGGGTATGCACAGTTTGATAACTTTTTGAGCATAGCTCCAAATTGCTCTCCAGAATGGTTAGATCCATTCACAGTTCCACCAACAATGTATCAGTGTCCCAGCTTTCCCACATTCCCTCCAACATTCATCTTTATCTTTTCCTGTCATTTTAGCCAATCTGACAGGTGTGTAGTGGTACCTCAGAGTTGTCTTAATTTGCATTTCTCTGATCAATAGTGATTTGGAGCAACTTTTCATATGACTAGAGATGGTTTTAATTTCATCATCTGAAAATTGTCTGTTCATATCCCTTGACCACTTAAGGGTGGCTGGAATTCTTATATATATATGAGACAATTCTCTATATATTTTAGAATTGAGACCTAATGATGGAGATTTTAAGAAACATGAGGACATATAGGGCAAGGGGAAGGGCACTTAACCAACACTCTCAGCATTCTCAACATTTCCTCCAGGAGTAGAAAGTATTTTTTCCTCTTGCCCAGAAAGAGACCCCAGGAAGGACTCTTCATTCCCTGCTCCCTGTCCCCACATCCCATCCAGACTGTGTTGCTTGCCAGATTCCAAGACAGTATTAAAATGCAGTAAAGAATGCCTTGGGACAGGTGGTACAGTGGATAGAGTGCTGGGCCTGGAGTCAGGAAGACTCATTTTCATGAGTTCAAATCTGACCTCAGATACTTATTAGCTGTGTGACCCTGGATAAGTCACTTAACCCAGTTTGCCTCACTTTCCTCATCTGTAAAATGAGCTAGAGAAGGAAATGACAAACTACTCTGGTATCTTTGTCAAGAAAAATGAAAATGCGGTCACAAAGCATCAGATGTGACTGAACAAGAAAAAAGAATGCTTTTATGAACACATATCTTCACAGATTTTCTTCTAAAATTTAATAAATGCTCCATATGCTCCATTATTCACTGGCAGGTGGTCTAAAGGAACCAAAGCAAATTTAATGGTCATCCCTAAAGTCCCTTTGCTCCCACATTCAGGAAATAGGTTCTGAGGCTTTCACGAGGCCTTTTTCTGTGGTGAAAAAAGAAAAAAATATCAGCGATAGGAGAAATCAGACTCCTAGAATGCAAGTTTTCGAGCCTGGAGCAGAGGCAGGGTACTAGTGATGGGGAGCAGGGAACAAGCTTTTTGATATTTTCCCAAGGTTGAGAAGAGCCTGGCAGAGACAAAGGTGCTGAAGAGCAGTTGACTTAGAGCAGGTTTGAGGGGGAGGGGATGGTTTCATCTGAAACTTCTGCCTTCTTTTTGGCTCTAAAAGCAAGCGGGCAGATCTTGTTCCAAGCATTTGCTGCTGAGCTGGTGCCTGGCCCAGTCCCCAGCAACATACCATGTGTTTCCTTACCCCATTTTTCCAGTATATCAAATTACTTGAGTCAGCTTGGCAAATTAGCTGGGTTCCTGGACCCTGAACTTCTCTCTGTAATTTGGTTAAAGCAGTCTGGCTTTGCGTGCTGGTGTGAGTGTGTATTTGTGGTGGTGGTGGTGGTGGTGAGGGCGGATACTGAAGGGTGCTAAATATTCTTTGACCTGGCCAGAGAGTCTGGTTTTCTAACACAAACCAGAAAACTTCCCCCCCCACCCAAACTCTTCCTTTTCCAAAAACAAAGCCAGCACTTTCATTTTACCCACTGTTGGCATTTCCTCTGGTCAGGGACAGGGGAACTAAGTTGATAGTTTCTCTTGTCATTTCCATATCATGGGGCAGTGGAAAGAATAGTGAACTTAACATTTAGGAAGACCTGAGTTCAAATCCTTCCTTTCACACTAGCTGTGTGACTCTGGACAATTTACTTGATTTCTCCAAGTCTCGGCATTCATATAAATATAATAATACTTGTAGTTCTTGCCTGCACAATTTCATAAATATGCAAGCTTCTGTTTGAATTGTGATCTCTTTCCTGGCTTAGAGTTCCACATGTTCATTTCTCTTATAATAAATCTCTTGGGTTTGTAATATTGTTTTAGATTAACATTGGCATTGTTATTGTGGAGCTCAAATAAGATAATAGAGGGGAAAGAAACTGAAATAAGCATTTTTTCATATTATTTATAGTCATTGTTTATGATAGCACAGGAACAATCTGTCAGCACCCACTGAAGGAAATAAGCATGTATATAGTGCCTACTATGTGCCAAGAATTGCTTTACAAATATCTTGTCTGATGCTCACAACAATCCTACTGTATTATGATATCCCTAAATTGTGATATTATATTCCATTTTACAGTTGAGGAAAGGGTGATTTGGCCAGGGTCATACAATTAATAAATGTTTAAGATCAAATTTGAACTCAAGACTTCTTGACTCCAGACTGAGCTCTCTATCCCTTGTATCATCTAACCCCCTATAGATAATACTCTTCAATGTGCACTTAGATAATGTTAGATGTTAGATAATTCTTTGAAGAACATAAAACCTGTGTATACATCAATTATTAAAAAGAAAAAGTCAAATATAATGTTAGTTCTTACTCTGGACTACCCCAACTTGAATTCTCTTATTGGGATTCCTAGGGGATAATTGCCCTTGAAGGTTTAAGGTGTTCTGTGGATCTGCTCTCTTAAAACTATATTTTATAAGCTCCTACCAGTGCATTTATCTTCAATAATCTGCTAGAGCAGGGATTCTTAAACTTTTTTCTCTTGTAGCCCCTTTTCACCCAAGAAATTTTTACATGACTCCAGGTATATAAATATATAAAATAGATACACAAATCAAATATTTACTCATAAAAATCACAATTTTGCAACACCAACATTGAATTATGAGACCTTATATGGACTTGCAACTCACAGTTTAAGAAGCTGAGATTTAGAATACCTAAGTAACTCAAAGCTAGGATTCCTACTGAAATGTCAAAGTAAGGACAGTAGTATTGAAATATTCTTTGTATAAATTTGGGGCATGCTTACCCATAGATACTTAAAGAGGCAGCTGATGGTACAATGGATAGAATGTTGATAATAATAGTACCTACCTCACATGTTAGTTCTGAGAGTCAAAGGCACTAATATTTGTAAAAAGTATTTGGCACAATGCCTAGCACATAGTGAGTGCTATATAAGTATTTATTTCCTTCCCTCTAGGATTAGTGAGGAAAGTGTGCAAACACATGGAACATATTAGTAGCGAGGTATACAAATTAAGAATATACATGTCCACTATAGACAATGAGATACCTTCAGCACTACAGAGCCAAGATGTCTTTTTCCTTCTCAAGGTGTCTGAAGCCTCCAGCCCCTTGGGTGCAGTGTTTCTACAGGGCAGGTCCTTCCATTGTTGGTCTTCTCAACTCAGTTGGCTCTTGTCTAGGCACAGCATCTCCTCCTGAGTGACTTGTTATAATACAGCGCTACAGATTCAAATAGAAATGGGACCATTAAAACGCACATATGCATCCATATAGTTGTATTTTAACTTAGAAAACAACATATTAACATTATCTATGTTCTATTGCATTTTTATTTATTCTCTTAGTTATTTCTCAATTACAGTTTAATCTAGTTAGGTAGAGTACTATGGGACATCATTGTTAACGATGGACTAGGAAAGAAATACTTTTTAGAAAAGCAATTTCTTTCTATTTCCTTCCTCAATAGCTAAGTCTCTTCTTATCTGTCAGGGATGACTCTCATCTGATATAGTTCCTCTTGTTTCAGTTGAATGTAGAGCTGGTGTGCTAGCTTTTTTTAAGACTGACAGAACCATGTCTGAACCATAAACCAACCAATGGCTATCCCTCTCCCTCCTCCTTTTCCCCCATTATTTCATACACTTTGATTAATGAACATTGTCACAAATCTTAAAAGTGTGAACACTTTTTTATGGTTCCTTTATCCCTTCTTTGAAGATGAATACAGAAGCAAGGGTAGATTGATATGAATTGATACAAAGTAAAGTGAGCAGGACCTGGAAAACATAGATACAAGGACTGTAACAATGTGAAAGGAAAAAACAATACCAAAAAAACCCCAAAACTAAATGCTATGAAATTATGATGATCAAGCTTGACTCACCAAAAGAGATATGAGAATCTACCTCCCTCTCTTTGCAAAGATGGAGTCATCAATGGAAGTACAACTCTGTATATAATATTGAGCTTATTTTTTGAAAGTTAATTTTTCTTATTGAATCAGTTTTGCTTAATCTTTGTTTTTTTTAGTATTTTAAAAATAAGAGATGACTTGGAGAAAGTGACAATTTGGACAATGTACGTGAAAGAAGAAATATAACAAAAATTCCAAATTAAAAAGGGAAAGCCTTCAAAATATTTCTAAAATCAGTAAATAATTGGAGATAAATATTTATAATAAGCTGAGTTTTCCAGAGGGTTTGCCAATTTTTCTATGTGTATAATATCATTATTCTATTTTCTTTTGGAGGAAAATACTTAATTTGTAGGGCCCTTTGTATGTTAGATCTTAAGAGCTAACCTCTTTAATTTGGAGCTGCATCAACTATGGCTTTTGGCTATGATGTATCCTCAACTTCCCAGTCCAGTTTGCTCTAGTCTATTTCTGCCCACTCTTTGGTCTTTTCCTTGGACACCTCAGACACTCAGTACCACCTGTTCATCCCTCCTCACCAGTATAAGGATTTCCTCTCAAAAGTAAATGTACACCTTATCCACACTGAGGCATCAATGACTATACCAGAAATAAAAGCCTTCAAGTAAAGCACTAAAGTTTATATGGGAAAATTTCTGTTGCCATCAAGCAAGGACATTAAGATCTTTCAAGTGTTTCTCAGATTCTACCCCAGAGAAATCAGCTTAACACCAAATCCATTTAAACACACAGAACTACTAAATGAGTATGTCATAGGTCATCCAATAAGAATAGATTCTTGTTTAGGTACAGGGTTCTGAAAAGCTACTGATAATCCATCAAGTGGTGACATTCTAGTTTCCTGTCCCTTTTGTTTTCAGTCTAAGGTTAAGGAATGGAGTCACCCCCATAAAGATTTAACCAAGCTAACCAGCCCATCCTTCATGTTTGAAGGCTTGAAACACTGTTTTCTGAAGACCTCTGAACTGGGGTCACTTTTGTGCTTCCCCGCTCTGCAATCCTCTCTGCAGTTTCAGCTACAACTGTGTTGCATGACCACAGTACCCATGGTTCAGTCAATGTTTTGCTTGGAAAGTTTACAATTTGCAGAAATGTTAGAAATAGATTTTTCTCCCTTAATACAGTGAATGATTTTTCCTATACATACATATATATATGCATACATATACACACATATGGTATATTGTGTATATATGTGTGTATATATATATACGTGTGTGTGTATGTATGGTATATGATATCCACTTGGCACTTAGTCATGTTTAAAAGCTGTCAACATTGTAGTATTCTAAGAGGAGCCTTAAGGAAGCAGAAAAAAAGCAATCCAGGCTCTTTATGTTGGGCACTCTTCAGCACCTGGGAGCCTGGTCACCAGCAGGCAGGGCTGCCCTCCAGTGGTTTATAGAGGCACTTCTGTGCCTAAAAAGTTAATTCAACTGCATTCCTCACCTCCCGCATTCTCATATTGAAGGGTTTTCTTCCTTTGGGATTCTCATTTCTTCATGTATAGATGCAATTTCCAAGTTACTTCAGAATTCACTGCAGTATGGAAGAAAGGGCATTAAGATTGTTGATCCAAGAAGGAAACAAATGGGATTTCTGCCACACCATGTATGTGTATGTGGCTCCTACATTCAGAGTATGGCTCATCCTCTCTCTACCAGGAATAGAGAAAATAAAGGACATATCAGTATCCTTACTAGACTTCCCTGGAAAAGGAAAGTACTTTCTCCTAATGTCACTGGATCAGAAGTGTGGTTCAGGAGCTTTCTGAACAAGGAGGACCAAACAAGAGAGAGGGGCCCTTTCTCAGGATAGAGTTTTGGTTTGTTTTTACTTCATGGTTGAGAAAGTGCTATATTTCAGTTAGAGATTATGGGAAATAAAGATATAATGTTTTATATTACAATCTCATGAACCTCAGATTAAGAACCTTTAATTTCAAAGGGATATTTGACCTTAAGCCTTGAAATAAATCATGGATTCTAAGAGGTAGTGAGGAGGAGTAAATTCCAAGCATAAGGGGATAGCTAGTGCAAAAGCATCTCTACCACCTCTTTTCTCATTTGATCTTTGTATTTTTCACCTTTGAAATAGATGAGACTAAAGTCTCTGAAATCCATTGAAATAGAGAACTAAGTCAGCTATCTTGGTAATACTGGAACACATGTCCCACTTGGGTTCCCTTCAGAATGGGGTGCTGTCAACCCAAGAACCCTCAAACCCAAAGTGGATATTGCAGAAAAAGTTTGTCACTCAACTGTGTTATTTTGGAGAACTTTCTAGCCACATAGATTTGAGGAAAGAAATGTGTGAGAAATAAAGGGTCAATTTACTTTGCTGCTCTCCTATTGTCTATAAAATGTATCTGACATAGATAGAAATTAGGCATGTCTATTTTATTTGCATACAATATAACATAGGTTCCTTGCTGTTGTTCCAACTGGGTCAATACTCGAGATGACAGTCTTGCTGTCCATTTCCAAATGATGCTTTGTTTGAAATCTTTGAACATTACATGGATACCGTCATGCTCATGGGAAAAAAATCATTCAGAAAGCAAAGCAGAGAAAGAAAAAAAATATTATGTTAAGATTTAAGAAACAAATCTTGGAGTGTACTGGCTCCTTTGCCCTTAGATTACAAAGGAAATACAACATGTAGACAGTTTGGAGGATCTCTATTCAGACACTCCTGATGGACATTGTTTGAAACTCTGGGAAGATATAGATAGCATAGAATAATCTCCTTGTGAGGAATTAATTGCTGTTTCCCTTTTCCTGTTTTGAGTAGAAAATGTCTTTAATGTATTGTGTGAGTTCAGCATGAAGAACATGTTCTTTGACATTTTATAAATATTTACTTAATGCTGAAAATTTATTGTCATGCAATATTCATTTAGCTAGAAAATATTGCAAGCTTATTTTCTTTTGGGGATAACGGACACCACTCTTTGATTTTAATTTTCAGAATATTTGTCTGTCTACCCCTTTTCCTTACTTCCTCACTTGCTCTTAGCATTTTTCACCTATGAAATATATCAGAGACTAAGGTCTCTTAAATCCATTGAAATGGAAAACTAAGTCAGTTATCTCCACAGTTCTGAAAGAAATGTTCCATTTGAGTTCCCATTCAAGTATATGGTCAAAGTGGATTTGTTAATTGGTGGCAACCTAAACTTTTAGGGCTAGGCCTAAACATAGTAAATGAATATGTAAAGACTGCCTCCTTCCTCCCACACCCGACACCAGAACAGGCTCAACAAATGGCAGCTGAGCATGTTCTGAGGGAAAGGACTGGCACCTGCTCCACAGTAGGGGGATTTGATTTGGAGAAAAATAATGGAAGCAGGAAAGTTCATGGTGGGGGCACGGAATAGAGAACAGAAAAACTGAATTGGAGAATTGATGTAGAGGATATCTATATGTAGAGATTGATATCTATCTAGTTTGGACAGGCAGGCAGTTTGGTGATGGAACACCCAGCTTGTAGTCAGGATACCTAAGTTCAAATCTAACTTGAGACACCTACTAGATGTGTGACCCTAGGCACATGAGACCTAAGTCTCAGTTTCCTCAACTGTAAAATGAGCTGAAGAAGGAAATAGCAAACTATTCAAGTATCCTTGCCAAGAAAATCACAAATAGGGTCAAGAAGAGTTGGACAAGACTGAAACAATTGAACAACAGGAACACCTAGCTTGGAGACTCTCCAGTTATCAAGTAGGGAAGTTTATATTATAAGATCATAGACTTAGAACTGGAAGGACCTTAGAAGTCATCAATATTATCAGTCCAAATCCAACTTTGTCACTTTTCATGTGAGGAAACTGAGATCCACAGAGCCTTAGTGACTTATTCATAATCATGGAGCTAGAATATAAAAGTCTTTCTGACTTCAAGCCCAGTGCTTTTTCCATTCTGTGCATATTATAGTCAGTTGGGAATCATTGCAAGTTCCTGAATAATACACCTGCTCTGGACTTCTGCTTCCTTAAGTCAAGTCCATTGGGGTACCATTGTTTTGAGTTGGAAGTAACTCAGATCTGAATGGTGCAATGGAAATTGCATTAAGCTAGCAACAAGGAGACCTGGAGTCCAATCTCAGAAACAGTTCTTGTTGATTTTATGACATGAGTCACTTGAATTCTCTGAGTCAGGCAATAAGGATTTATTGAGTCCCTGTGATGTTCCAGGTACTGTACCAAGCCCAAGGGATACAAAGAAAGGTAAAAGTCAAGCTTATCTCAAGGAACTTACAGTTTTATTAATGAAGGAAACAACCTCCAAACAAACATATACAAACAAGATATATTCAGGATAAATTGAAGATAATCAACAGAGGGACAACACTAAAGTAAAAGGGGGACACAGGATCTTGTGGAAGGTAGGATACTCTGTGAACTATGGCACCATCTAGCTGTCCAAGCATTTAAATAGAGTTTGCCATTTAATAGGGGGTAGAATATAAGACATATAAACAAAAATGCAAGCTCTAGTATAATATATTCCATTGAAGTAGTTATCCAGGCAATTATATTTGTTTTTTTTAAGGTGAACATTGATTGAACACAGTCATAAAGGACATTATTTTTATTTAATCAAACTAAAGAAAGTAAAAAACAATTTTAAAAAATGTACAACCAAACATCATTTAAAATATACAAATTTGCAAAGGGCTCCTTTTAATCAAACTCTTCTGCTTCCCTTAAAATAGAAAGCAATCTTTTCAGTCTTACCCCCTTGGTTACTGAAAAAGATCTGGAAAAGAAAATCCTAAATGTCAAAGTCCTGGGCATTGTCCAATGGTTCAACATTAGAAATAGATATGGTTTTTTATTGATGGAATTAAAATTGTTGAAGATGATTTACCATTTGTTTTTCCATTCCACTCTAAGGTCCACTGTTTTGCTGCTGTTGTTGTTTTTCCCATCTAACTGAAATCTCCTATATGTTTCCTCTCTCTCCCTGCCCCCCAAATTAAATGTTAGTAATTTGAGATCAGAGACTGTCTTCCTTTTTAAAATTTGATCTCTAATGTTTCCTATGATTTTTTTGCACATAGAGGCACTTAATATAAATATTCATTCATTCATTTGTCTTCTTCAAGAAAGCATTCCAGAGGTAGGAAAGAGAAAGGTAGGAGAAAAGCCCATCTTACTTTAAGATAAACACTATTAGAGCAGATACTTAATCTTTTTGTGGCTCAGTTTCCTCATTTGTAAAATGGAGGGGATTGGGAGTAAAGATCCCACCAAAGGGGCTTCCAGATCTCAATCTGCAATCTTATAATCCTGGGAATTTTAAAAGCATTCACTAAAGGGACTTTGGAGTCAGAGAGATATTGAATCAAATGCCATCTCTTGACATTTGTTTACTTTAGGACCATAATTAAGTCACTTAACCATGTTATCCTCAGTTTCCTTACTTGTAAAAGGAAAATAATGATACCTCACAAAGTTCTTGTGAAGCTCAAAAGAGATAAATTATATAAATCACTTTGTGTACTTTATCTCTATAAATGTTAGTAATAAAAACCCAACTTGCCATTGCTATCTGGGCATTTTGGGGAATATTGGTTGATAGAGCACAGCAAGGTGAGCCCCTGAAACTACCAGAAAAGTGCCACTTTAATCATTGAAGGGAATAACCTTATATTGCCTGTTATTTTTCACATTGCTGTAGGTCCCTGAGGGATATCACAGAGGAATGGAACTGACCATGGGGCAATGTGGCAAGATAGAAAGAGTTAGAGGAAACTGGATTTGAATTCCATCTCTGTCACTCATATTTCCTGTAGTCTATGTATGTGACCACTTAGTACCTCAGTTTCCCTATTTGCAAGATGAAGTCATTGGAATAAATGATCTTTAAGGCCTATAGCTCAAAATCTGTGATGCTGTGTGCTGTCCAGCCCTGAGTCAGCATTAGCTTCTTAGTTCAGAGTGCAGTTGCCTCAGCCTGCTCAGGAAAGGAGACAAATTAAAGATAAGATAAAAAAATATAATAAGAAATGTAATGTGGAATCCTTTCTGGTTGACTGCAGAGCATTCTGCTGATGCTATCACATGCTTCAATCTGTTTCAAGGATTTATGAGCACAGAAACTATGAGCTATTGATTGGCTTGAAAATACCTAAGATTTTACAATCTACAGACTAATTGAATGAAATGGCAAATGTCTCTGGAACTGACTTAGGGATGTGGTCTGCCTCACATAACCAGAGCTGCCACTTATATGGAACAATTGTGTACAGTAAATCATTCACATGTCGGCTGGAGCATATGCATATCTAAACATGTACATATGTCTTTATAGAAACAGCTATTCCTTAGCATGTCTTTCTCTCTTCCTTCCTTCCTTCCTTCCTTCCTTCCTTCCTTCCTTCCTTCCTTCCTTCCTTCCTTCCTTCCTTCCTTCCTTCCTTCCTTCCTTCCTTCCTTTCTTTCTCTCTCTCTCTCTTTCTCTATTACTTTCTTTTTTCTTTCTTCCTTCCTTTTTTCTTTTCTTTTCTTTTCTTTTCTTTTCTTTTCTTTCTTTCTTTCTTTCTTTCTTTCTTTCT